>CATIXN010000003.1:3884352-3913545 GCA_949711725.1 Leptidea reali | reverse complement strand
TAGTAACAATATTTCTTATGAACTACGTTAGTATTATTAGTGAAATATGTTGTAAACCCCGCTGTATCAAGTGTTTCTGGAAGGAACAGTCAGTTCTGGCAGCAATCATCTTTAGGATGCTGTTACTGCTAACACGTAGACGCTGCAACATGGAAACCGCTTTTGTGCGCATTATGGCAAGGAAACCATCCACAGATGGCGCTACAACGCCATGGTAGTCCCAACAGCCTCCTAAACACATTATTATATGTGACAGGTAAAACGCTATAAGCCCCGCGCGAATATGACGAGAATATTGACACCCACAAGCAGCTCGAGTTAAAAGACTGGCAGAATTCTTTGAATAATAACGCTTAACATTATTTGTGCCTCGTGCAAACCTGCGGGCAAGCATATTACTCCTCACTGGAAGCGCTCTACGCTCCCGCTCTATGTCATAGTCATCTCTTAAGTCATTAGAAATGATGTGACCTAAATATTTGAACTTATCATCAATCTTTAGCTTTTCATTTGCGAGAGTACTACCGCTTCGGAAACAAATGGCGCTCTGAGAGAGAAGAAGCGGCGCAAGAAACTCTCCCAGCATTCTTTTTTTTTGCGCTCTTTTCAATAAAAATATACAATATTGTACAGTCATTTCTATCGCTATAAAATAATCACAATCTAGTCCCAGGCTGTCCGATCATTTAGATATTCAGCAGTGGAGTAATAGTTTTTACGACAGAGCCATTTTTTTATAAAACATTTGAATTTATTTATAGATAATGCCTGAACTCTGGGTGGGACTTTATTGTAGAAGTGTATACATTTACCCTTAAAGCTATAATGTATCGTATGAAGCCTACTAGAATTTGTTACAAGCAATCCCTTATTTCTAGTGTTATAATAATGAAAATCACTAGTAAGAGCAAAAAGGTGACGATTTTTGTGAACATATATTAAATTTTCATAAATGTACTGACAATGAACAGTCATAATATGTATTTCTTTAAATTTTTCTTTGAGAGACTGTCTATAACCAAGCTGATACATAGCACAAACAGCTCTCTTTTGCAGTGCAAACACTATATCAATGTCAGCAGCATGACGTGTATTCTCTAATCTTTCTAACTACATATGCCGCAGAGCTGAGTCTATCTGCTAGATGGGTAATATGTGGACCCCACTGAAGCTTTTTATCTAACGTGATACCCAAGAAGACCGTAGTGTCCACAAGTTCCAATCTCTGGTCATTTATAAGTACGTTGGTTTGTACCTCCGCTGTGTTTGGTGTAATGAACCGTAAACACTTTGTTTTTTACTGTTTAAGTGCAGATTATTCGTCTCAAACCAACGCACTATCTTTGAGAGTGCATTGCTTACCTAGTCACTAATATCCTCACGTCGCTTCACTTTAAAAATAATTGAAGTATCATCAGCAAACAATACAATCTCATGGCTATCATGAAACAAGAAAGGACCGAGAATAGAACCCAGTGGAACACCTATTCCCACAGGTTTACCCGAAGACCGTTTGCCATTTACATCGACTATATGAACTCTTTCGCTTAAATATGATTTTAACAGATTTAGGGCTCTATTTTTCACTCCATAATGTTTTAGTTTTAGGAGCAAAGTTTCATGTTGGACGCAGTCAAATGCTTTTGACAAATCACAAACAATGCCCAATGCATTCTGTGACTCTTCCCAGGCGTCAAAGATGTGCTCAATGAGTCTAGTACCCGCATTAATTGTTGATAAGTCTAGTACCCGCATTAATAGTGAAACCAAACTGATTTTTGTTCATTAATTTACAAAAATGCATTTGTAGCTGTTGAAGCAAAAGTTTTTCAAAAATTTTACTAAAAACAGGCAGCACTGAAATAGGTCTGAAATTAGCAGGGTCAAAAGAACTGCCCGATTTAAACAAAGGTATAACTTTGCTGCTTATATAACTTTGCTGTATTTCATGAGGTCAGGGAACACACCCTCATCTATGCATTCATTAAATATAATTGCTAATTCAGGTGCTATAATGTCAAGTATGTATTTTACAATATTAGTCGAATGGCCCCATAGGTCTTTTGTATTTTTTAGGTTAATTAATTTGAAGATTTTTATTATATCGCTACCTGTAACATAATTAAATTTCAAATCAGTGGAAGATACTGGTACGTGTAATTTAAGCATATCATATGCTGCTTTTGGCGAAGAGCTAAGGTCTTTGGTCGTGACAATCGGGATTTCGGAGAAGTATTTATCAAATTCATTTACAATTTCTATTTCCGAATTTATAACGCGATTATTAATATTTAAACAGATAGAGGTGTTACGGCAATTCGATCTACCAGTTTCATTGTTAATTACACTCCAAGTCGCTTACTTTACTTACTTTATTATTACTGTTTTTAATTTTATCTGCAATGAAACGTGTTTTCGCTTCATGACAAACTGCTTTAAAGAGCTTGGAGTATTGTTTTACACATATTTGAAATTCTTCACTATTATTGTAATGTTCTCATAATAAAGGTCATATAAGCGTTTACGACTTTTGTGGATACCCATTGTTGCCCAGTCATTAAAACAATGTTTGTTGTTTACTGTCACCGTTACTGGAGTAAAAATCCTGTCAAATTCCTCACAGAAGGAATTGAAGACTAAGTTATAGTGAAAACTAGCAGTTTCACCACAGTGTAAAAATGGTATCGTATTTACCAAATTATTTCTAAACCTCTCAAGACGGCTACCCGTAACTGGTATAATCGTCACCTTTTTTGGTCTGACATTGTCCAATCTTGTATTTACTTTTATAAGTTGCCCACTATGGTCGGACTGAAGATTATTAATTATGAGTTTACTAGTAATAGTAACATCTGTAAAAATATTATCTAAACAGGTTGCTGTTGTAGAAGTGATTCTAGTAGGTTCCCAAAATACATTGAACAAATTAAAACATTGAAATAAATTTTTAAGGCTAGTACAATTGGCTGAAGGTTCAAGCAAGTTTATATTAAAATCTCCACACACTATAATTGACTTGCTGGTTTTGCTAAGCTTCCTAAGTCCTCCAATTGAGGGACTAAGCAGTACCATATAATCTGCGAAACTAAGATTATTACAGTCCTCAGTCCCTCAATCAAGTGATTTATATAAAGATTGAAGAGTAACGGAGACGTTTAACCTCGCTGTCTAACATCACATTCTAATCGATATTCTTCTGACAGAGCATCCATCCACCTAAGCTGATTTTTTTGATTAGTATACCAATACTTGATTAGGGCAGTGAACTGTTCTGGCACTCCTGCATTTCTCATCTTGTCCCAGAGTACTGGATATGACACCAGATCAAACGCCCTAAAACAAGTCAAGAAAGCAGGCAAACACTGAGGTTTTCCTATTGGTATAGAACCCAACAGTATGCTTTAACGTTAATATAGCACTTTCCGTTGACGTACCGGCACTAAAACCAAATTACGCATCATGGATTTGAATATAATTATGAATTTGAATATAATTGCCTACACATATAAATTATCTATAAAAATTTGACATTTAATTGTCCGCGTATCGCAGTTAGCGTCACATTTTGAATTGAATAAAATAAAGCCAGGTAAGTTATGCTCCTGCACCTATTTATTTTATTGATTATTTTATTTAGATAGTTACACCAACAACACATCATTATACAATTAAAATTTTAGCAAGTACACAAGGGATAGTACAATACGACATGTCTTTACAGGTGTAAACAACATTTACAATAGTGCGAAAAGAATAACAAAGTTGAACATACATAATAAAATTAAAGAAATGAAGAGTTAAACAAAAATGATGATAAAAAATGACTTAAATACATTTCTATTATAAAAAAAGAGATTTATAAAATATGTTCTTCACATTTAAATATAACTTCTTGTATTTAGTAGCTACTGAATAAGTATTATGTTTAACTATGAACTGTACTAGTCGTCCCATGTAGTGAGTGAAATATGAACTTGTTACAGATTGAAAACAATAGCCGTGATTTCACGACCCTTAGCACTTATTTTCTGGTAGGACGAATACATGTCTTCTAGTTACCGGATCTATTCTAATTCTATACGCGACCCTTAATTATTTTAATTATATACTTTATTCTGGTATTAACACAGATTGACTGGCCTGTTGGTATATCATTAAAATGTTACTTACTTATGTAAAAATTAAGTGATAATTGTTAAAAAAAATCGTTAGATCTGTCTGAGACTGGAAACTAAATGCTATTTTATTGATTATTTTAGTAAGTAACAATAATTAATGATTCTATTATAAAAATATAACAGTATTTTATATCTTTAAATACAGTTAGTTCTTGCAATAGGTTTTTAAACTCATCGCTTACTAAATTACATAATAATATACTCGTACAGAAAATAACAAATCAGAAATATTCCTTATTTTGACTTTAATTAATATACCTAAATATTATTTAAAACTCTTGAAGACACATTATTCATGATTTATAGACTAAGGACCGTTGTCCCTCCCGAATTTGTTAGTTAAAGACTAAGGGAATGCCCCTACTTTGCATGCGTTGAATTTTAGTAAATAATTAACAGAATATATGACTTACCTTATTTTTTTACTGTTTATGAACGAGATAATATAATTATATTAAATATAATAATTATTTTACCTTATTTTTTTTAAGTAGATAATAGTAAAATATGTATCATTCATAGATACATTTCTATTTTATTTCTCACTTTTTCGATGGATTTTGACAAATTCTTAAAAACTCTCATTTACATAAGTCAGCCAGTAATAGTAATAATTTACCTTATGATAAAATGATTGCAAAACTGAACGCAAATATTTTAGAGTTCGTAAATTTGGCTTTCTCTTTGGACAGGCATGGTCGTAAAGTTTCACGGTAGAACGCTGTCGGTCGTGATCCGGAAGGAAGATGGAATCGATTCAGCTCAAGCCATTTAACACGATCAATCACAACTTCCAAATGGACTTAGTGACTTTTGAACCTTTTTTTGATAATTCAGATATTATAACATTATACAGGATGGACCAAAAGTCCGTTTATAATTGGAATGATGATTAAAAAAAAATTACAGTAGATCAAAATTGTTTATTGTTTTCGATAGTAAACAAAAGGGGAATTTATTTCTTAAAAATCACATTATCCATATGCAATCCTTCATTATTCTGTCATTGCTGCAATCTAGAGCGGAAATTTTCGGTGACAGCTTTACATGTTTCTGTTGAGATGTTTTGGATTTCTGTGCGAATACGATCCTTTAATTCGTCAAGAGTTACTGGGTTGGTTGGCTGGAATGCAGGGGTTTTTGATCACCATGATATAGTGTCACTCCAATAACGACAATTTTGTCTATTAACATGCCCATTTAGGTGGAAGTGTGCCTTGTTGAGAAAAAAATGTTTGTAAAACTGGTGAATCGCTCTACCATTTCGTTCGCAAACTGCAACCTAGTGGCATGGTCCTGAGGCCTGAATTCCTACACCATTTGGATTTTATAGGAATGTAGACTTAAATCTTTCTTGAGAATGCGGTTTAATACATCATTTGACAGACGATTTTACTCGCTCCACGTTTTCGGGGTCCCTCGACGTTCTAGGCCGGCCAGATCGACATAAATACATTGTTGAACTCGTCTTCTCAAACTTGAGCACCCATTTTTTAATTAACACACCTGATGGAGCTTGATTTTTGTGTCGTATCTTGTAATGATTGCAAAACTTTCGTTGAGCTAAGGTCGCAGAATCGTTGTTTCGATAGTACTCGCGTACACAAAATGCACGTTGACTACCGCTAAACCACGCCATGGAACTAAATTCCCATTGGCCGCTCTTGCAATGGGTAACCCTTCCACCCCCCTCCGCCGCCGCTGCTAGACGCGGCAACCAATTCAAATGTAAACGGACTTTTGGTTCACCCTGTATTATAAAGCACATTAGCGACATGCAACACAAAACATGATTCTAATTAAAAAAATATTATTTTACAATAAATGCTGGATTATTTTATTAGGGATTATAATATGATATTCTTTATTCCCGTTAGCGTTTCACGCTAAAAGTAATGTATTTTTTTTCAAATTTAAGTCAATTCTTGTATAACAGTAGTTCCATCGCACAAGGATTTGTGACAGCCATGGTTGTAGTGAGTGAGTAATATTGTGGGTAACGATTGGGGAGCAAAATGCTTTATTTTTCATGAGGTAAACCTATTACCTGATGCATACGTGCGCCGTTTGTGTGTTAGTAGTGTAGCGGGAGGATAGAAAGATTGTGTCCATGAGGGAAATCGTTGAGTCATACAAAGAAAGACAAGAGAGGCTTGTGACAACATCTGCTTGCATAAATATAATGAAGTGCTTTTATTTTAATACAAGAGTAAGTACTATAAAGAAGATAGTTTGAAAACAATACATAATATAACAACATTTAATTTTAAAAGAAAACTTTCTATGTATTCTCCAATTATACTGAATCTGAAATAGTAGTTTAGAAATATTTTTTCTTTTTGTCTATTTATCTATTTGTCCGTATGTAATTTGTCCAGAAAACGCAAAAAGTACCACAGAATAGATTTTTTTCTTATTTTGCATGATTATTAACAAGAGGTCAGGATAATGTAATATTATAGGCAACACACTATCACGCTATATGCAGGCATAGTACAGAAATGCTTTATAGCGTTAATTTTGAGCTACATTTACCCTTGTATACTGTTAAATTAATTTTCTGTTTATGTGTCTAACTTCAATAAATGTGAGTTGATCATCAAGATGAAATGTATCAGAAATAAATGTTCTCCGATGTTAACGAAGGCTTTACCTGACGGAGAAGGCGGTGTGCCGTAAAACTTTACGACTGTTACTCATCGATACATAAAACAGTTAATGCTTTTAAGTGATTTTTGCAATATAATTTGCAGTAGGAGAACTAAAGTCACCGAAATAGCACAAATGATTGCGAAACTGAAATGGCAGTGAACAGGGCACATAGTTCGATGGATAGATAGATAGCTGGTGGGGCAGTTAAATCGGAAGACGAAGTGTTGGTAGGTCACCCACAAAATGGACCGACGATCTGCTCAAGATTGCCGGAATATTTAGATAGGGCAGCGCATGATTGATCGTCGTGGAGATCTTTGGGGGAGGTCTTTGTCCAGCAGTGGACTTCTTCCGGCTGATGATGATGATGAGTAAAACTAAGTCTACTAATGTAAGATCTTAATATATTTTGTTTAATTTTATATAGTAGTAGGTTAATACTGTTTTTTATAATGTCCATCACTATACACTAACTATTGAATCTTACCGTCCAATTACAAAAATATTTAAATTGCTCAAACGACTATTTTTATATTACATAATATTATAATAATAATAAAAGTTCTGGTCATATTTTTTGGAATCATAATTATTTTTTTACGTCTGAAAAGTTTTGCCAGTTGAACTGGAATATCACAACTCTGCTCTAGAATCCAGAATGAAGTAGAAGATTTTTTTTGTTTTTAAAGTGATACCCTCACTTCTGGAATTAATACACAAATAAAATTTGAAAACAAAATTTTATGAACGATGCGAGACTCGAACCGACGACCTCTCAACCTGGACGTTCCGTGCGAGTGCTCTTCCAGCTTAGCTAACCGTTTGAGTGACGTATCGTCATAAAATCTTGTATGGTTTGCTCAGAACTATTAGCTCAGTTGGAAGAGCACTCGCATGGAACGCGTGAGGTCTTATTATCAAATTATTATCAAATTATTATCAAAGCAAACGCCAGTTATTTCAACACTAAAAGTTGCTTCCGGTGTAATAATTCATGAGGGTTGCCTCACGCCGAAGTCACGGTGATTTTCTTTTGATAACGAGTAAGTATTACTTTCATTTACCGTGGAAGAGGGTTGATAACGTTATTCACACTTACTCTACTTATATTTTGATCACGATGACAAACATAGCTAAAGTAGATTATGTATTTTCTGGAAATATAAAATGGGATTAGAAAATACTTAGATCATTAATACGTCTAGACAGACTGTGACAGCTGTGGAAACGTCGAAAAAAATTGAGGTTGACAATAAACCTCTATTTTGAGCAAAGCACGCACCTTTTCTGTTTTCAGCGGTTATCTTGGTGCTGCAAGATAACCGAGGAAAACCTCCAAAATTATGGAGAGCATAATCTGACGCCAGCTCTTGGTATATCTAGAAGGTCACCAGTTGATCAACGACCGACAGTATGGCTTTCGCCATGGTCGATCGGCAAGAGATCTTCTGGTATACCTAACACATAGATGAGCGGCGGCTATTGAAAGCAAGGGGGAAGGCCTGGCAGTTAGCCTGGATATAGCGAAGGCCTTTGATCGTGTATGGTACAAGGCGCTCCTCTCAAAACTTCCATCATTTGGGCTTTCCGAGAGCTTCTGCAAGTGGACCTCCAGCTTCCTCACTGGGCACAGCATACAGGTCGTTGTCGACGGGTATTACTCGAACCTGAAGCCCGTGAATGCTGGAGTGCTCCAAGACTGTGTGCTATGTCCTACGCTTTTTCTTCTGCATATCAATGATATGTTGGAAAACTCCAACATACATTGCTATGCAGACGACAGCACTGGTGATGCCGTATACACGGGCCATGCAGGTCTCTCTCGGGAAATCGTCGCCCAGTGCCGGGAGAAACTTGTGTCTTCTAGCGAGTCCTCTCTCGGGAAGGTCGCGGAATGGGGTAAATTAAACCTTAACCCCCAGAAGACTCAAGTTTGCGCGTTTACCACTAAAAAAATCCCATTTGTCGTATCACCGCTCTTCGACAAAACTTCCCTAAAAGCCTCGCCTAGTATCGGAATACTGGGTCTCGAAATCTCGAGCAACTGCCAATTTCGTGGCCATCTGGAGGGCAAAGCCAAATTGGCTTCGAAGAAGCTGCGCGTCATCAATAGAGCACGGCAATACTTCAAGCCGGCCCACATTCTAGCGCTCTTCAAAGCGCAGGTTCGGCCACACATGGATTATTGCTGTCATCTCTGGTCTGGCGCACCCCAGTATCAGCTCGATCCATTTGACTGCGTGCAACGCAGAGCAGCTCGAATTGTCGGGGAGCCAGTGCTCTGCGAACGGCTGGATCACTTGGCGTTGCGTAGAGACGTCGTTTCATTGTGTGTCTTCTACCGCATTTATTACTCCGCGGGGAGTGTTCCGAAGAGCTGTTTAACCTGATTCCTGCCGCCGAATTCCACCTTCGCACAACACGCCACAAGTTAGGATATCATCCCCACCATCTGGATGTGTGGCGGTCCTCCACAGTGCGGTTTTCAAGAAGCTTTCTTCCACGTACTACAAAGCTGTGGAATTAACCTCCTTATGCGTTGATTCCGGGATGATACGACATAGGTACCTTAAAAAAGCGCTTCCACCCTCCTTAAAGGCTGGCAACGCCCCTGTGATTCCTCTGGTGTTGCAAGAGAATGTGGGCGGCGGTGATCACTTAACACCAGGTGATCAGTACGCTCGTTTGTCCTCCTATTACATAAAAAAAAAGTAGGTATATTCTGCGTAGTTTACTGTTTAATTTTACTAAAAAGGGTCACATCAGTGACAATAATTTTTTTTTGGGTATGTTATACTGTGCAAAGGAGCCTCCCACTGGTAAAGATGTCGATTGTTGGGCAAAGGCCTACCCCAAAGATCACATCGACGATCGTTCCTGCGCTGCCCTCATCCAACGTATTCCGGTGATCTTGACCAGATCATCGGTCCATCTTTTAAGGGGCCTGCCAACACAGCGTCTTTCGTTATTAAATTATGCGCTGGCTGTGATGACGCGCACGGTAGGACTGAAACTTTTGTGTCACTATAGACGGTCACCGGTGCTCAATAAAGTACTCACAAAGCCCACTTTACAACCATCAGCACTATGGGTCTTATTCCGAGATGCGTACAACAACACGAGTTTCCAACACCGATGCATCGGTGCAAGTAAAGCCGATAAAAATAAATACTGTATTTTGTACTGTATCATAAAATTAGTTCATTGGCAAAGGTGGTAAATACGACGGAAGCTAAGATTGACATGCGTTGAAAAATATTTATAAACCTTAGATTAAGAATTGTTCTCCGCTGCGCTCCAACTACATACCGCAGGCGTGGTTGCTAAGTGCGGGAACTAATACTACGCCCAAACGGGCGTACTCGAGCCAGTCTCGAACAATGTGTGACGTTGACGTGCATATTCTGTTAAACTTTACTAATAATCGAAACGGATAATGGACTGTATTGAAAGCTGTAAAGTCAAGTTTTTTTTTTACAAATTATTTATAAAATGTAGTGCTTTTCTATACAAAAGCCAAATAAACTTTATTCAATTAGGCTTAAATTAAGTGCTTTTGAATCCTCACTATAAATATATCTATAAAAATTACTGAATCGAAAATGTTCGAAAAAAGTTGAGCTTCGGAGAAAAAAATAGTTCACGGAACTCAGCGGTCACTCATTTTAATCAAATAGAGTAAATCTTACAATGGCTGTAATATTATACAAAACAAATAAGTTTGTAAGGTCCTGCTATTGCTGCATCCATTATATGAATCGTGTTTAAATTATACAAATTATTTCATAAAAACCAATAAATAATGAACTGTATAAATATAAATGATAGTGTAGCAAGCATCAACCTCTAGAGCTTGAATTCATTGTTTGTGTAAGGATGCTTCATGAACATGATGATCGTTATAACTTTCATAATTAGTAATTGCATCCAACAAATACAATGATTTATTAACTATAACAGTTCGATCTGGCACCACTGAAACTACTGGACAAATGAGACTTAACATAATGTAATGTCTCAAGGTGACGAGCATAATATATATAATTGTAGTGTCACTCTGAATTTTTGGGTTTTCAAGAATCCTGGGCGGCATTGCATTGTAATGGGCAGGGCGTATCAATTACCATCAGCTGAACGTCCTGCTCGTCTCGTCCCGTATTGCCGTAAAAAAACCACAATAAGCACCCGTATTCTAATCGATATTCGTGGTCCCGATTGAAAGCTCTATTAATATAAAGTCGCGGGTAGAAGCTAGTTAGTTTTAAAAATACTTATCTCCGAAGCTATTTTAATCATATAAGAACTTAGTTCGTATCTAAGATTTGTACAAATAGTTTTCCCGCTCCGGATGCGAACGTGACAAGAATACAAATAGATAAAAATATAATACAGAAGAGACCGAATACCTAAACCGTTCCAATTCAACAAAATGTGCGATATAAACAATTGGTGCGGACTAGTACATTACTTCAGTAGTATCTCGTTATTGTGATTGAACCTAGCACTAAACAGCCTACATACATATTAAATATTTTACGAGATTATTTTTGGAGTTTAATTAAGTTGTATTGATATATCGCAAAGTATTATTTTTTATATTATTTAAAAAAGTAACTAGTCGTTAAATTTTCACCGGGAGCAGTTGCGTTGCTTTTTTTTCTATTTTCATCGTTGCTCATGATGACGCGTAGGTAAACACATCGTGTAAATTGCAAACGCATCACAACACTGTCGCCGCGATAGCCTTCACGCGATGACCCAGTTACTTGACTCTGCAATATTGATGACGAACTATCAACATTATTAAGGCTAAGGTTGATTAATGAATTATATTAAAGTAATGGATTCAAGACCAAAGAAAGACTCTCCGAACTCAAGTTTAAGCCTCACCACGGAAACGGAACATTTACTCTACAGACGTTTTACTGAAGAGAGAGACCAGCGAGTTAAGAGCAAGTATAAAATAATTTCAAAAAAGCTTCTGGATATGATGTGATATCCGGAGAAATTATTTATCAACTCTCAAAAACTCTCGTTAAATCATGACCCTTATTAAATGAGCAGCAATTAGATTACGATAAGTACCAGATTTGTGGAAAGTTGCTGTAGTCGTCATTATTGCAAAACTAGGAAAATCACCGAATCATACAGGCCCATTTTCCTGTCTCCTGTAATGTCCAAGCTTTTTGAGAAGTTGCTATTTAAACGGCTAAAGCCTATAGAAATTAAAAATCTGATTCCAGAGCACCAGGTTGGTTCCCGAGAAAAAAACTCAAGCATAGATGAAGTGCATAGAATTTCTAATATCATCGTAAAACTTTAAAAAACAAAGAGGTCTGCTCCACAATATTTCTGGATGTGGCACAGGCTTTAGATAAAGTTTGGCATGAAGGGCTTATTTATAAAGTAAGAATGGCTTTATCAAAATCATTTGCAGATATTCTTGAATTAAGTATTACCAATAGATATTTTACGATTCGACAAGAGGAACTCTGTTCAGAAATTAAGGAGATAAAAGCTGGAGTGCCTTAGGGAAGTTTATTAGGTACGGTCTATTAGGGCCTATTATACACAAATGACATTCCTGAAATAGAAGATAACGCTGTGGCAACTTTTGCTAATGATACTGATCTAAAGGGCGTGGATATTAACCATAAATATGCAGCAGAGAATGTTCAAATAGCGGTAAACACAGTATTTGAGTGGACTAAAAAATAGAGAATTAAATTTAATGTCTTGTGTGCTAAACAAATAACACAGTACTGAACGGTGGTCTCATTCCCTTGCCATATGGCAACGGCAGCAAACAGGAGGTTAATTAAGGTAAATCTATTCAAGTAAAATTTAGTATTAAGAAGCCAGATAACGAGCCAATTTACATTATTAAGAAAATAGTACCATATGAAAATACAGCTAAATATCTGGGCACTCTTGACACAAAGCTCCGTTGAAAGGCTCACGTCAAGAAAAAAAGAGAACAATTAGAACTTCGTTTTAAAAATATATACTGGTTTCTAGGACGACACTAAGATATAAAATAAAGTTTTATTGCAAAAGCAAGGCCTGTTAGATTGCTCTAGGGAACTTAATAATATATTTAAAAAAAAAATAAAAAACAAAAACATATTTTTAAAATATTTTCAGACAAACAGTAAAATCCTCTCCAAATGCGACTTTTGTTTTAACAAGAGACGATAACTTAATATATACCCATAAGACTTATTATTAAGTTCTCTGATAACAAGTTAGTATTGCAAAATTATTTTATTCAATTATTTAGCATAAGATTAAGCCAATAGATATAGATAGCCGCGCCGATGCACTCTAAACAGTAAATGGCAGATAGTAGGGCTCCGCCCCCCCTACTATCCACTTCTTTTTCACTGCATCATCACTCACCTTCATTGATATACTTGCCTTTCTTTCCTCTCTAATATTTTAAGCCTGTCAGTGCGGTTTGAATCATTTATAAAGAGAACTTACTACATGCAATTATTGCTGGCCCGAATTCTATTATTATCTCGCTTCTACAACACATACGTTAACTACGTAGTCGTCGTTACTAATCAAAATCAAAATAACTTTATTCATATAGGTCAAAGAAATGAGACTTATGCAAAGCTTTTCTCATTAAAAGTCTATTGTTTGACGATATTTGATTTACAAAATATCCTTCTTTATCTGGATATCCAGCTTAATAAATTTCATTGCGTAATGGTTCTCTGGACTTCGATATAGACTTTATTCCAATTATTATCCAATAAAAACACCATGTTATATCGAATCCATAATCAATATAACAAATCATTTCACATCTTACTTTTCTTGGTTTAAATTTCTCGAGTTAAATAATTTATCACTCGTATTTGTATCTATCGAAAATAATAAAGGGTTCGGAAAAAAACAATGTTACACTTAGGAATTGAACAAAGCTTTTGATACTCGTCTAACTCTTACCAATTACGGTGCGTGAGTTGAATTGCGATGATGGGATTAGACTAGCAATGTCCAAACTTTGCGCTGGAACCCCTCAGCTTTCGTTGTTAATTTAAAAAGCATTTGCTTAGCTAAGCACTATTAGCTAAACAGGTAAGTGATAGTGTGTGGGAGTTAACGCTTGGTTTAAATAAGTAAAGGTTTGTATTCAAGCGACTATCACATAATTAAGTAAATCCAAATGGATTGAAGTGAGTGTAATTATTAATATTTTACATTAATTACGGACTCATTCTCGCTAGTGAATTTACACTAATAAGCATAATATTATGTTAGTGGTTTTATCCACAGCACATGACGAATATTATTGTAAAGGGATGGCATATAACGGAGAATGTTTCTAAACATATTTGCCTGGCGAAGTACCAATGAGCGATGCTGCGCACATCGTGAACAAACGATCAGAGGCGTCTTGATGCATACCTAATTTTTGCAAATTGACAGAGTACGAAATATCTAGCAAACAAAAACCGTAGTCGATAGAGTATAATATTATGTATCAATTCACGTTAACCAACGGTTATGAATTGTACAAACATTAGATTTATGGAGATAAGTTAAGTGAAATGGTACATAAATATATCAATATTGTCAATCAAATGTGATTCAACAGTAGTTTGAACAACACGTCGCTGAGGAACACGCTTGACACAATTAGTGCCCCATGATCTGCGTCGTTTCAGCTAACGTGATGATACTATAATTTATATTTATTCAAACAAAATAAATCTTTAACTATATGTACAATACTATGATAAGATTAAAATAAAACTATCATTACGGGGAAACATACCAAGAAACGTAAAAAGCTAGCGTGACGTTCCTATTATATTCTACATATTTTAGGCTTGTATTCCGAAGGTATCATGATACATAATGCGTGATTATTTACTCCCTAACTGTGCATAAAAAAGTTGAAATATACTTGATCAAGATATAATAAGGCCCTAAGAAACGATTTACGACTTAAGCAGCTTCTGCTCAGCTGCAGTTTTTCTATTAGCATCTACGGCCGCTATCTTATAGAAGTGACTGGGTCGGGAGCCACGAGACTGTTTCTACTCGCATGCTTGTATCTGCATGCTTGCGTCTTTGATATAATAAGATTATTAAATCAGTAAATACAGTACGAATCTATTAATTTAATATTTGGCTTTACTTTCTAGCGGTCATTCTCCACTACAAAATCAGTGTTTATACCAAATAAAGCACGAAATATTTTTTAATAAACTGTTGCCTAGAGTAACAAAGTGTCTAAAAGTGTGTGTTAGCAAAAGACCCATTTCAATAAGAGTTCTATTAAATTATTCAAATTGATAATGACATTTACTTCTACATTACATTTACACATACCTCACCTGCTTTTGAAAACTGTATTCTGCGTACTTTCTTTTAAGTTATCATTTTAAAAGAAGGTACAGTAAAAAAAGCATCTAATGATGTTTACGGAAACATTTTAAATGCTTATAGTCTTTCATTTTTGGCCTTATTGTTAACTCTTAATAAATAATAAAACTAGTTTTTTTCGTTCATAATTTATAATAATAATAATAAATCCATTTTTATTCCGAACTAAAAGTAATTAACATTTGAAAAACCAATAATCTTAAGCTATTAAGTATAAACTATAAAATGTCTCTTAGTTCGGCGTGCTGGTTGGCAAAGGCCTCCTCCAACGACTTCTACTCTTTTCTGTTTTGGACAACTCTTCTCCAGTTAGGTCCTGCTGTCATTTTTGTTTCATCTTCCCACCTTGTGTGCTGTCTTCCTCGTTTTCTTTTGCCATCTCTTGGGTACCATTCTGTAAGTCTTTTTGCTCCATTTCCCCGCTTTATCTAGCATCATGTGCCCTGCCCATCTCCACTTTTGTTGGTCGATTCGTTTGAGTTTGGTAAGTTTCGTAATTTTCCTAAGGTCATTGTTTCTTATCTTATCCTGCAGTTTATAACCAGCCATCCTCCTCTCCATTGAACTCGTTTATGGTTTGACTGAGTGCTATTTTAAGGGAGAAATGATTAAAACGACAACTGAAGTTTATCACAATATATTGTACATGTAAAATCTCAAGAATTGATTATCAACTAATAAAAATTACATTTTGTAATCCACAAATAAATTTTCAACTCAGTCTTCTAAACTAGGCTTAATACTTATAGGCGTGTAGACTTTAAAATGAAACATGATATTAAAATGTAAGATAAGTTTTACATTATTACTGTATAAATAAATGAATCAGATTATGAAGAAACTGCGAAAAATACAAAGTTTTATAGTAGAGGAAACCCCTCTTGCGGCTAACTCTCCAACAAGTATTTAATTAAATCTCACTAGTCTCTGCAACTTTGTATGCAATCTATTAAGCGGCAACCGCTTCGATGACATCTTTTAGCAATTATTATTTTATTTGCTAATCTTATCAATTTAAAGTTTATTAAATCAACACATAAACCGGATGTAATGTATAAGTGTGACCAGATTCTGCAACTATTATAGATAATAAAAGACTTTAAACTGATATCGAAAGTACGTTATCTAACAAGTAAAATATAAACAATAACTTTTTTAAAAATAAAACTAGAAGTTTTAAAAATGTTGATATTAAATATTCCCTTCATTCAAATGAGATTTCGGCTACTCGCCTTGATTCATATTAGTAGATGGATATGGAATTTCTTATCCGTATAAGGGATATACTTAACTTTTAAATTGTAAGGGCCTAAGAAGCGCTTCTGTTTAGGGTTCAGACGAATCTATTTAACGGTACCCAAAGCACGTATTTATAATCATTTTGACTCAGGTAACGCTATAAAATAACTAATCAATGATCTAGCTCGAGGTAAGTATTTAACAATAACATATAATGTGTTGACAAATCACTAGTATTAACAAGTGATTTGCCAACACTCATATTATTTGTGATTTCTTACTAAAATATTCACATTGCTGTTAATTAATAAACTGTATCGTCCTTAGTAAATATTTTATATTTTAATGAAGTTGGTTGACTAATGAGCGTACATGTCTCCGGATGAAAACTAATTCTACTATTAATAGTTCTCAATGAATTGTGACATAATGTAGATAATATAATAATCAATTACTTGACTTGAGGTTTTCAATAATCGAAGTGTTACCTACCCATGTTCTTCAATGATTTTTAGAGTCTAAACCAAATAATCCCGTTTTAAAACACCATATTTTTAAATCTTACCAATATATAGTAAATGTATTAGAGGTTTTTTTTATGACAGTAAGGGAAGAGACGAGCAGGACGTTCAGCTGATGGTAATTGATATGCCCTGCCCATTACAATGCAGTACTGCTAAGGATTCTCGTGAAATTCAAAAAGTCTGAGCAGCACTACAATTGCGCTCGTCACCTGGAGACATACGATGTTAAGTCTCATTTGCCCAGTAATTTCACTATCTATGCGCGCTACACATTACTGCTTTACGGCAGAAATAGGCGCCGTTGTGGTACCCATATTCTAGCCGGCACCCGTGCAAAGGAGCCTCCCACTGTTAAATAAAATGTAACAAATCATCAAAACCATAAATTATTCTTCTTTATTTCATTCCAATTTACAAAGATAACAAAAGAACATCAAATTATAAAGGTGACCGGAAAAGCGTATATAAGATAAATTATTTCAACTTCACAAGTTTCCTTGAAAAAGGTAATTAATTAGAAGATATTCGTTATGATAAATATTTTGTGCAGACTTCGCTTGCGGGCTAAAACAAGCGACAATCTGAAGTTCCCTCGAGGATAGTCAACGTTAATTAATCTCCGCATTTGTAGGTCTTTTGTAACTGGAACCTTTTAGCTTTGACCATATTTAGTTGTTTATATCAACATTTTCGTATTAAAACCTATAATTTTATATTCAAAAGTAGTTTAAGAGTATGAATTAGAAAATTGGGGTTTTCACTGACATAAATCTATTTAGAAAAAATAATATTATAAAATATAGAAACCCGATTGGAAATAATATACTATAGTTTCGAAGCTACCGAACTCAAATTGGAATTTTTTGCCTTTTTTGAAATCTTGAAAATAAGAGTGAATTTAGACCATAATATTTTATTGATTTTTCAATTGATTTTTTTTTTGGTCTTATGGAATTGAATACACTTCTGATTCTCTTTCGATAGTTTGATGGTTATTGCAAGCAATATCGAATACAGCTTTAATTATTATTCAAAATTCAGGATCCAGAATCAATTAACCTGTTGTCATAAACAAGTTAATGGTTTGAGTGATTCAACCGCGTGTTGCCACCATTGATACAGTACAAAACGATGACTTCCTTCAACTTTGTGTTATATTTTCCATATGTGTATGTTATCCTGATGCAACTAATAAAATTATATTTCCATCAGGAAACATGTTTGTTTTATAATAATACTTGATCACTTATCAATTAGTAATCATTCCAAAAGTAAACCCAACATGTTGACGACATTGTTTTGAGTAATTCTCTCGTCAGGTTAGCTATTCCTTCTCATATGTTTTGGCGTATCAGACAGTAAAGAGTATCCCATTTTTTTTATTGTTTCCATAGAGTAGATGGTTCTATTCACACACCATCGCTTATTCGAATGTAAAAATTGCTTTACGGATAAAATTTCTTAAAGGAACACTATATCTTCTTATATACAAGATTCTCGTGTCCCGGTGTTTGTTAGCAAACTTCTACGAATTGGCTAAACCAATTTGTTTGAAAATTTGTGCGAATATCGGGTAGGTCTGAGAATCGGCCAACATCTATTTTTCATACCCCTAAATGATAAGGGTAGCCCACCCCTAAATATACTTTTTTAATTTTTTTGACAATTCTTTTTATTTTAATTTTATTATGATTCAGCCTACACCTTCAAATTTTCACTTTTCTATGATCAACCTCTGTTTTTCCGCTGTAGGGTTGTAAGATGGCAATGGGATACAATAATAATAGTAAGATAAATTCTATGTTCGATATATATGGTAGGTCTGAGAATCAGTCGTCATATATTTTTTGTACCCCAAAAATTTCATTTATTGAACTTTTTTATTACTTTATAAGGCACTACAAGGTTTGCTGGGTCAGCTAGTTTTTTCATATCAATTATCTTCTCTTTGGACTTCGCACATTTGTAGAATACTATCATTTAAAGAAAATACAAGCTCTAATATGCAACTATAATGCTTATATTATTATATCAGCCATTAATCTAAGTTTCCATCTAAGTGCAAAATCTAATTTCTACTAAGTAATGTAATTAATAATAACTGCACTTTGATATTAATACAGTTCAAACAAGAGTGATTGAGTTGAAGCATCGTCAATAATTATTCAAAGATTAATATATTCTGAGAGCCTTATTACTGGGTTTGAATAGTTTAAATATAATATATTTTATACCATCGATATAAAAACTACTTATAACTTTTATTGAATATTTTAAAGGTACTTGCTTGTGCCAGATGTTAGTTCTTGTAAATTTAATTTAGAATTTTGTCGAAGACAACAGATTTAATGTGTCTAGGTTAAATTTCGTCTAAATCCTTTTGTGCATATTTTGATAATTGGTAGGAATAAAAATTGAATTTGTACTTTTATCTAGGTACATTTGATCATTGCAGGTTCACATTTTCAGGGAGAATAAACATGAAAAAACCTAATTTAAAAATACAGCTACAATTACTAGTATTTTAATGCTTTGAAAAGTATTTTATTTAATTAAATACTTAACTCGCGTATATCAAAGAAAATACCTTGCAAATTTTATTAATTAACTAAGTAGTAATTTAATAGCATTTAAGGAAATCCTTATGTAAATTAAAATTAATCACGTGAGTTCCATCCAAGTGCTTACAAGAGGTTTGTTTGCCGGGATAAAGTCGCGCAGCGATTGACTCAACGCGCGAGTGACGTAAGTATCTACTAAATAAAATTATCAAAATACTTGAAATACATATTTAATAATAGCGTTTGTTAATACGCTAAGTATGTAAAATATAAGTGTGAGTGTACTTATGTATGCACCCAAGAAGTTATACTTCTTTGTCCTAACGAAGCAAAAATCATTAAAATGATTAATTCCTCTTGCAGAATAGCACGTCTTCAGAAATAACAATTTTGTAGAAATCTTGCAAAGATGGCTTTGACAGTTAATTATTAAATTATGAATACAGCTGTATGGGCTTGAACCCTTTGTATGTCCTAATAATGGACGAACAAAAAACCAAAAAAAAAAAAAAAACGAATGACGCAAACGTCAGTAAAGTTTAGGAACGAACTTCAACCTGTTACTATTGTATTACATTTTTTCACAACGCGCCTAAAGAAATATAACTTTTTTTTGTAGGTGGATGAATGAGATCAACCTATTTGTTCTTTTTTATAGCAATCGGGCAAGAGATATGAATGGAAGTGATGAAGCAACCGCCCATGGTGTTCGCCAGAACCAGGGGGGGGGGAGGTATTATTTGTAAGAGTTAACTTTAACCGCAAGTGCCGCGGTGATTTTAACTGGCGTGTATTGAGAGTTGATCAAGTACTTTATTATTTTACTTATCATCTTGCTTTTAGGCTTTACAAACTAGTAACGAAGGCTTTTAGTGCAAAGTTTGGACATTGGTAACATAATCCCGCCATTGGAATTCGTCTCACGCACTCTGATTATTCAGTTAGTTTAACATATATTGTTCATAGCTTGAGTGGTATTTGATTTTAACAGTAGGTAAATACGTTTTTTTTAGGTTGACTCGTGATCTATGGTACTGAATTTCTCCGATTAGACAGAACACGTTGCTTCGAAATCCTACATGTGATTTCATAATTTGTTCGGCTAATATTTATATTAATTAGTACCTGCAACAAAAAAATAAAAAGTGAGAATTCTATTAAAAAAAGAAAATAGTGTTTTTACATTATTAAATGTAAATGTCACTCAACAAGTTCAAATCCTGTATTAAAGAAAAACTTGTAGAAATATCTTTTGACAATCTAAAAGATGATGTAAATGATTTTTCATTTACATACATAAAACCTAGATTTTTTTCATTCATTCAACAAAAAATTTTCTTCATCGCTAAGGTATTAAAATTACTTGTCTTTGTAATGCAAATATGAAATCCATGAATTCATTTTTTATTCATACATTTTTCTGCTCCAATACTTGCAGCGAGCAACTATCACATCACCCAATGAGTTCAAACGTAGCTTTATTTTCTGACATGAACGTAACTGGATCGTGCTTTAATCTTAGATCATTTACGGCCATTCCCTATATACTATCTACAGATAGAGATAAATGACAGCCTTCTACTGTCAGTAATTAGCTGTCAATAATCTGAAGCTGTTCCAATATACCCGATAAGTCATTCTTATCGCCTTATATTGGGACGCTTGAATTGCAATTTCCATAGAAACTTTTATCGCTGGTTAGCTATACGTCATCCCATTGACAGGCTGCGTTTAGGCTAAGGTGAGTTACTGTTGATAAGTGTATTGGGACAGAAAAGTCAACGATAGTTATGATTTTTATCTCAAGTATGCGACAATATATGCGACTTAATATTGGGGACGACCGTTATACGTCTAGATACACTATGACGGCTGTGAAAACGTCGAAAAAATAAGATTGACAGTTAACCTCTATTTACAAATAAGAGAATGCACAATACCTCTGGACAACTTATTCTGAAAGCTTCTTTTAAAGTTTGTACTTGATTTTATAAAACTTCAATTTTGAATAACATAAATCCACACTGACACAAGAATCTATTTCTATTTGATGACAAATGTTTTTGTACTGTTGTACATAGAATATAATCATATTTAAATAAATATTTCATTTTCCCCACGAGCAACACAATACAAATTCAACTTTAGGTACAGTAAATGGATACTGGACAATATTATAACAATGAATGTAATGCGTTAGACGGTGAAAAATGCTTTATGAAATTTTTCATGAAATTAGAACGAAAGGTAAAAATGTAAACTTTTTGCGAAGTGATGGCTTAAAATACCATTGTTCCATAAAATAAATTACTCCTGCTATTGACGGACGAGTAAAAAAAGAAGGACTCCACACCGTGATATAAGCAATTGAAGCACCGTTATGCTAGTGTGTGCGCGGTTACGGGGGATACTAGTTACACAATTTTTTTCTTAAACAAATGATTTAAGTTTTCTTTAGTGTTGATTTCGCCAATATTTGTTTTTAAACAATTCGACACGTGTTTCGCCTCTACACGAGGCATCCTCAGGACGTATTGTCTCGCCAAAAACTTTTGGTGAACGTGTCGAATTGTTGAAAAACAAATATTGGCGAAATTAACACTAATGAAAACTTAAATCATTTGTATAATTATGGATTTCCGCAAAGTAACGCCTACTTCAATAAATTTTCAATTTTTTCTTCCTTAAATATTCATGTGGCCACAAATACTTATAAAGTATCATAATGGCCGCCTATCGGCCTGTAGTGTAAGTGTGTGCGTGGGGTGTATTTACACGTTAATCGACATGTTTTGGTGCTACACTGTTATGTAAGGTGACACGGAGTCCTTATTTTTTTTCTAGTCCGTGATGATATCTAATGAAATTTCATAGTTAAATTTCAAATGGTAAACGCATTCTTTAGGATCAGTATTAATATGTCGTGATAGCTTAAAAACAATGCAATAAGCGATGGTAAATAATTAATTTAACAATAACTGTTTTAGTAAAATAAGTTATTTCAATTTCATATAAACGTATACGTATAATATTATTTTTTTGACATCTTCATGTAATTTGTTACTCTGTTATAAACTGTATAAATTCGTGTTTTTTTTCTGATTATTTTGCAATTGTTTTTTCTCACATTATTGATATTTTAACTTACAAAGAAAGCATTTTAAGTTTCTTTTTTGTAATATCAACTAACTTGAAAAAAGTTTCTTGAAGCTTAGTGCTTATCGGCATTAAACAAGACATGCCCCAAGTTAATCCTTTAACTCTAGGTTAAAGAGAGTGACTCGATCAAAATGCTAGCTGTCTCAATTCACGGGGGAAAGTACACTGAATAAATAAATACATATAATGAAGGTTTTCAACCAGTGAGTGTTGCCAGTATAGACTTACGGTACGCAGACGTGTTCGCTAACTATTGGCCTGATGAAAAAGCTCATAGTCGCTAAGTGGGTAATGGCTATGCTCGCCAGTTTTTCTGCGAGATCGAATCAGGAATGAGGAGATCCGTAGGAGAACCAAAGTTACCGACATAGACCAAATGATTGCAAAACTGAAGTGACAGTGGGCAGGGCACATAGTTCGACAGACACATGGCCATTGGGACAGGCAGGTGCTGGGATAGTGACCACGTATCGGAAGAAGCAGTATTGGTAGGACACACAGGATGGAATGACATTCATGGCCCATGAAATTGTCAAGATCGCTGGAATACGTTGGATAAGGTTAGCGCATAACCGATCATCGTGAACAATTTTGGGGAAGCCTTAGTCCAGCGGTGGAAGTCTTCCGGCTGATATGATGATGATGAAGAAGTTTTATTAAAATTAGACAACGTCATAAAAAATAAATGAATTTGTAACAGAACTTCTGGCACGACTGAGTACTTTAAAACAACGTCTGTAAAATTAAAAATTAATACTATTTGCGACGCCTATTTGATGTCATAACTTTTATTTTTAACATAGCGCCAACTTCAAAATCAAGTTCAGAATATTCTGTAACATTTTCGCTATTAATAATAAAGCAAGTGTAAAGGAAACACAATTACTTTCGCAGAACTCTTATCCCAAATAACGACTGTTACTAATTTCTTTTTCCGATGTTAAAACAGTCATTTTTCATTTACGGCAACGCTTTGAACAAGAAATTTCGGTCTTTAACATAAAGTTTTGGCAATTTCCGTACTTGGTGACATTTTTTGTGACCCCTACTTTGTAGCCTGTCTTGAGAATAAAGTGTCGTGTTCTTGCCCTTAGTTATTATACCAAAGTAAACGATATGCTTTTTTTATATCCAAATTATTTTGAAGTGTAAAGATAAAGTTTAAATTTTGTCAATTTTTAGATAAAAAAATATAACTCTTGTGAATCATTTCGTTTATTTATTATAACGGAATTTACCTTTATTTGTTTAAAAAAAGAAAATATTTTGTTGATGTTTTGTAAAAGTCGAACTGCCTAGAACTTTTTAAAAGTCTCCACTATTTTATAGAATCGTATTTATCATTGGTTTCCAAGTTAATCTTGGCACGTTTATAATAATACCTAACAGTTTTTTTTTCAAAATCCAAATACTGATGCACACACCCATATTTAATAACAAGAAAGGATCCGTGTAGACGTCAATCATTATTAAAACAGAGAGGCGAGATTATGATTGTCTAATTTGCTTAAAAATAAATTATTAATATTCAGGTCCACAGTCAACTTTTAATTGCTTTTATTATCAAAACAGCTTATTCTTTTCTTTAAAGCCTACCGAGGAACGTGTTCGTTAAGTACCAATAGAATAACTTAATTTAATAAGTCTCTCACTAGTTCGTTAGTTTAACAGCTCTAGTAGAAATGGCTTAGCTGAACGAGATGTTCGTACAAAAGATATCCTTGCAATGACCACCTCCGTAGCGTATACATCATTCGCAGGACTGAGCTTGCTCACACATCTCATATTATCTAAACAATCATATTGTCCCACAGGATCACTATGCATCCTGACACTGATCAACTTCCTCTTATCTCTATTGAAAACGAAGCCTTCTATGCTTATGTACTCACCTATGCCCAAACGTTCTTTTTTTTTTTGGGAAAAGAGGACAAACGAGCGTACTGATCACCTGGTGTTAAGTGATCACCGCCGCCCACATTCTCTTGCAACACCAGAGGAATCACAGGGGCGTTGCCAGCCTTTAAGGAGGGTGGAAGCGCTTTTTTAAGGTACCTATGTCGTATCATCCCGGAATCAACGCATAAGGAGGTTAATTCCACAGCTTTGTAGTACGTGGAAGAAAGCTTCTTGAAAACCGCACTGTGGAGGACCGCCACACATCCAGATGGTGGGGATGATATCCTAACTTGAAGCGTGTCGTGCGAAGGTGGAATTCGGCGGCAGGAATCAGGTTCTTATTTTAAACACAAGTCATAACGATTAAGTTCATAGGTTGGCGGAAAAATAAAACAAGTAGTTTCGTAACTTGATAGCAAAGTTTGATGCAGAGAAATAATTGGCTATCAATAATATCGTGATAGCCAATGAAACCTTTTGCCAAATGCGACGAAACTTTTCCAACATAAGTTAAGTAAAGGCAAACATATTCTTCCAGAGTCTAGGAAAATGGACGCAGTAGACTCAAGAGAAAAAGTGGCTAGATGTGTATAAATAAGCTTTTATAACGGGACAAAGAATAGGCTAGAAATATATGTCTATATTGAAACGAAAGAGAACCAGGAAGAACCACAAAAAGGAATATCATTGGGATTAATCAATATGCAACTACGCTAATTGGACAACTTAAATTTCAAGTAAATCAATTATTATTTAGACAAGAAAGTGTAGTAGATAAAGCTTAAAAATTAAAAATAAATCTCATTTTGATTTTCTAGCTATTGTTTAAAATACTAATGATTATTTTCACTATAGTGAATAATAACGTACGCTTTTTAGACTTATGATACAAAATTGAGCTCTATTTCTTATAAATTTGTAATTCATAGAACTCTACCACGAAATTACTTAATTTCCCGAAGGCTTAAGAATATATTCTCATTGGCATATGAAAGCATACATGTATTACGTATGAATAATAAAATGTGATGATGCAATTGTGTTAATATAAGTAAATTTATCAATCTATGTATTAATTCGCATCTCATTGCATTACCCTTAATAAGTGGAATTGAGCATCGTGATAAGTAATTTGGGAGATACTCTTCTCGGGACTCGCATCATATCACTAAGATGGTATAATTAGATAAGAAGTTAATTTCATTGTACGTGTACAAGAATGCTTAAGAGGTCGTAGGTATTTACTTTAGTTACTTTACATTCTTTGCTCATGTTTTAATAATGTACTTATTTAAACCTTTAACCATAAAGCACAGACGGCAAACATAATCATAGTCGTATTTACATTAGTAACTTTACATTCTTGAGGCAAAATATTACTGTTCTATACATTGAAATCTTTTTTAACTTCACAATATATGTACATATTATAAAAGTGTACTAATGTATACCTTTAACCAAAAAGCACGGACTTCAAACATGCATATACATTAATATAAGGGAATTAAAAAAGCTGAAAATTGGTTTCTACAAATTTTAAGTTGATGTAGACTAAATTAATTATAAAAATTACGACATTTAGTAATAAAGAACCTTCGATATTAGTCACACCTAACGATTACATCCTAATATCTGTAGTGTCGAGGCGAAATATGTTTCAGGTAGTAATTACCTCCAACTTCCAAATATCTTAGCTATTTACTTGTTTGAAATCGATATTCGTTTTTGTAAAATTTAATCATTCAACGCCGGCTAGATTATTTCTGCCTTGAACCAGTAATGTGTAAGCATTTCTGTATTTCGGTCTAAAGGGCGCTTTAGCTAGTGAAATTACTGGGCAAATGAGACTTATCATCTTATTTCTCAAGGTGACGAGCGCAGTTGTAGTGCCGCTCAAATTTGTTGGGTTTTTCAAAAACCCTAAGCGGCACTGCATACATAGTAATGGGCAGGGCGTATCAATTACCATGAGCTGAACGTTCTGCTCGTCTCATCCCTAATTTTCATAAAAAAAGATCTTTGTTTTAGGGGTAGGTAAATAATAACGGTAGTACCAAGAATAAGAATTCTTCAAACATAAACTCGTATTTTAAAGTAAACTAGTTTCCATATTTAGAAGTATAAATAATGTTTTTCTCAGAACAAGAGAGCCATAAACAACAGTAATTTCTTGCCTCATTGACAATCTTTCTTGCTGACTCGTCGGTTCTGAGCGAGGGCTCAACTTTGCTGTGTTAGCCATTTATCACGCCGTGAGACCAGAAAAAAAATCACAGGTTTAGTGACCCGTTACTTTTCCATTTGCTGAGTGTTCAAGCTCATCTCATCCGTGTAATACACTAACTTTTCCCACAAACCACTTTGATATTATGACTTCTACTTTTGCATCACATATTGCCTATTATAACACCATCGCACAATTTTATTGTATATTCAAATTCAAACAGTTTAATTCAAGATAGGATATGATGTCACTTATTAAAAGTCAACAACTACCACCCATTCGAAAGTATGCCCCAGACCTGAGCGGTTTTTTTTAATAAAAATATGGTTAAATGCAATATCGTATAATAATAATAATACGCACCTAGGGAGAAAAGTAGGTCATTGAATATTGACTGCCGATTGTATAGTAAGTGATAATATTTCATTTTTTTAATGACTTTCGGCATTTAATAATTTTTGGTGATTTCAAAAATTACTTATTAAGTTAAGAAGTATTGTTGTATATATCAAACACAAACGCGAAGATAATTCCTGCAAAACGATTTACATTTAAGAAAATTATTAATAAGATCAATTTAAAGAATATTGTCAAGTGGTATTTAAAGGGAATCATTGGTATAGTTTATATTATATTTTATCATAGTTTGAATTTTGTGTAGTCATAATTTTATAAATATAGTTATAAGATTTGTTTTGTTTCAATATTTTTTTTTTTAAATTTTATCATGTAAAATATTTTTAAACTATTGTATAATGTAAATAATAACCATTACATTATTAAAACTGCAATGAATGAATGTATTTTCAAAACATATTATAATGTATTTTTAAAACACATCTAAATGTATTTTTAAAATACATCCCATCGTAGATTGTTTTTTACTGTGTCTGTTTATCTTTGCGTATTGGTAATGCTTATTACAGGAATGTCTGAATATAATATTTGAAATGCAGTTTCCACTGATGTTGTGATTGATGATTGTATTTTAGAATCATTAAGAAAGAAATTTAAAAAACTAAACTTTTTAACTGTTGCATCTCAATATATATATACTTAATAATGTCATGAATGTTCATAATTTTTATTTCTATTTACGAAAATAAGGGACGAGACGAGCAGGACGTTCAGCTGATGGTAATTGATACGCCCTGCCCATTACAATGCAGTGCCGCTCATTCTTGAAAAACCCAAAAATTCTGAACGGCACTACAATTGCGCTCGTCACCTTGAGACATAAGATATTAGGCCCCATAAATTTCACTAGCTGCGGCGCCATTCAGCCTGAAAGACAGTAATGTTTACCCATTACTGCTTCACAGCAGAAATAGGCGCCGTTCTGGTACCCATAATCTAGCTGGCATCCTGTGCAAAGGTGGCACTGGTAAAAAATAAAATAAAATAATCATAACCACAGCATTTAGCACTTTTATTAGGAGTTGTAATAATAATAATGTTAACACCAGGACCAAACAATCGAGTTAGCAAGTGTTTTGTTGCGCGATATAGATTATGCTTTAACAACGTGATCACAGAAAATGTACCAAACAATTTATAATTATTAAAAACAATTTATTTCTTGAAGTGATAACCCTACTTCTAGGATTTATTACAAAAATTAAATTTAAAAACAAGATTTATCAACGATACGTCACTTGAACGGTTGGCTCAGAAGAAAGAGCCCCTCGCAAGGACCGCGAGAGGTCGCGGGTTCCAGTCCGGTATCGTTCATAAATTTTGTTTTAAAATACAATTTGTGTAGTACAAGACAGTTATGTGGTAAAGGTTACAATAACATGAATTACTTTCTAAAATTTTTAATAATAAAATATTGTAATACAATATTAAATTAAAAAAAACAAGCCCGCTGAGTTTCTTGCGCCCGTTCTTCTTAGGTCTGAGGCAAACTTTTTCGAAAGGTTGGTAGTTTTTGACGTTCAATATCTGTTTTTAAAACCTACTTTGAATAAATATTTGAATTTTAATAACTTCATGATTCATCAATTTTTTTTTTAATTTACAGCGATGATGTTGTGAATTTAATAAGTTATAGCGTATTTATTTTTGTTTATTAACTTTTTCACTCTATTTAATTATAAAACAGGTCAAATACCTTTAAAAATTAATTCTTTATTGCTATCATAATCACAAAAACATTATAGCTTTGGCGTGCTTACGCAAAATAATGATTTACGCGACAAATACTAGGTGTTCTCATAAGAAATTCACCCCTGACGCAGGCGTTAGAAACCCCTCTTGAATTATAACATCAGAGTAAACTTTTGTGTCGAGATTAATGGCATGAGCTGTGCATACCCAAACTGTGCCAGTATGTCTTGATAATTTCTTAGTTA
>CATIXN010000003.1:3849366-3879938 GCA_949711725.1 Leptidea reali | reverse complement strand
AAAAAAAATAGAAGATAATATAAAAGTAAACCCAAAAATGTTCTGGTCTTACATAAAATCTAAAAGAGGTAATACAAGTGTAATTCCATCTTTAATGAAATTTAACGATAGTTCATCGAACGATGGCACTGAGATTGCTAACTTTTTTGCTGAGTTCTTTTCATCTATATATAATAACACATCAAAAATTGTATCACCACAAAAGGATAGACACACTACATCAAAATTTAATAAAAATAGTACAAATCACCTACAGGTAAGCGAAACAGAAGTTAAAAATAAGTTAATGTCTCTTGTCATCAATAAAAGTGCGGGAACTGATGGTATACCTCCTGTATTCTATAAAAATTGTGCTGCGGAATTATCGATACCTTTATCAATAATATATAATAAATCTCTGAGGGATGGTATATTTCCAAGTGAATGGAAAAAAGGGAAGGTGGTGCCTATATTCAAGAAGGGTAATAAATCGGATATTAAAAATTATAGACCAATTACTGTACTAAGTACTCCTGCCAAAATATTTGAATCTTTTGTCTGTTCCCAAATCTCATGGGAAACTAAACATTTAATAAGTGAAAAACAACATGGTTTCGTTAAAAAACGATCAACCCTTACAAATTTGATGTGTTTTACTGATTCTGTTATAACTGAAATGAGCAATGATAAGGAGGTTGACGCTGTGTATACAGATTTTAGTAAGGCGTTTGACAAAGTCGACCACACCCTGCTAATAAAGAAGCTAAGAGATGCATACTGCTTCTCAGAAAGTGTATTGGTATGGTTAGAATCATATTTAGCTCATCGACCACAAGTAGTTAAAATAAGTGGGTATCAATCTAGAGAATTTCAACAAACATCTGGTGTTCCTCAAGGCTCTAATTTGGGACCATTATTGTTTACACTGTTTATAAACGATATTTTCAAAAGTATTCAAGAATCAAATTACGAGTTATATGCAGATGACTTAAAAATATATCGTACAGTTACTTGTTCAGAGGATCAAACGAAACTACAGAATGATATCCATCGTGTAATGTTATGGTGTAAAAATAATTTGATGGAACTCAATGCGTCCAAATGTCATTTTATAAAATTTTCTAGGAAACGAAAGAAATTGGAGAGTAAATATCATATTGATGGCATACAAATAAATCAAATAAACCATATCAATGATTTGGGTGTCATTTTAGACGAGGAGTTGAGATTTGATAAACATATTGACAAAATAGCTCACAAAAGTTTTAAAATGCTTGGGTTTTTCTTACGTAACACCAAGGCTTTTACATCAATTCCTACGCTTAAAATACTATACTATTCCCTTGTAAGATCTCAGGTTGAATACAATTCGGTAGTTTGGTGCCCCTATTACAAAACGTACATCACTAGGATTGAGTCAGTTCAAAAGAAATTTATATCCAAATTGAGTTATGTCACTAATAATTACACTATTATAAGTTACAAAGACAAATTAAAATTTTTCAATATGAAAACCTTAGAATTGCGAAGAAATGCGTCACAAATTCTTTTCTTATAAAAATTATTAAATAATCAATTAGACTGTCCATTACTTCTATCTAAGATTGGATTATGTGTACCACCTTATCCTTGTCGTATTAGTACATATCTGCCAGTACATGTACGATTTTTCAGAAACAATTATGGCTCAAATTCACCTATCCAACTTATCTCAAAATTATATAACAGTAAATTCCATAGTAATAGTAGTATAGATATAAATTTTAATACATTTGGAATTTTAAAAAATACGCTTTTGAACCCTTATAATTTGGATGTATAAAATTATAGTTTTTAGTAATAGTAAACACATATTGTAGTAGTATTACTTAACTTACAATAATAAATGAAGGCAACGCTGTGCATACCTATAAGTTAGATATACAAATATAAATATAAGAAATTTTATATTATAAGTAGTCATAATATTAATTGTGTGTCTAGTTGGTAAGCCTTTTCTAATAAATAAATAAATAAATAAATAAATATTAGAAATAAGGACCTAATTAAAAATATAGAAAAATTAATTAATATTTCCAATAACACAAAATCTAAAGTGATGATGTGTACATTTCCATACTCCTCGGATTTGACACAGGAGCAAAATAGAAAAATATTTAAATTAAATACAACTTTGTATAATGCGACATTCCACAACAATGAAAATCTTATTTTATTTGACACAAATAAACTCATTAATTATAAACTGAAAATAACCAATAGTAACCTATACCTACCATTTAGAGTTAAGCGACAGCTGGCTGCTTTAGTAGCTTATAGTCTTAGTCAACAAACTACTTCCTTTGTAGTATTATTTAATAAACATGCCTCTATTGGGCAAAATTGTAAAATAATCGACATACAAGCCCCTATTGGGGAATGTATTTGTACTAATGTACAAAAATATAACAATGAAGATTTTTCTTCAATTAATTTAAATTAAGTTATTTGACAAGGGAGGACAACTCTTGCAATATCATACAAAATAGGCAACATTCACCAAATATAAATGTTACTGCTATAGATAATCATAATATAAAGCTCATAAATATTGTTCACCAGAATATACAAGGTATCTCAAGTAAGGAATTAGAAATTGAACTGTTTTTGAGCTGCTGTAATATAGATATATTATGTATTACAGAACATTGCCGTAAGAGTCATCAGCTCCAGTTTAGTTTTAGAGAACATAAAGTAGTCAGTTCATTTTGTAGAAGTAGGGCAATACATGGAGGTAAAAATAGAAGAGATATAGTTAATCTCTCTATAGAACAACTAATTGAGATAGCTTGTATAGAACTGGAGCAATTTATTATTGTTAGTGTATACCGCCCCCCCACTGCATCATATGAACAATTCCAACATAGAATGGAGGAGGTACTATCAAAATTTAGCAAAACTAGCAAGTCAATTATAGTGTGTGGAGATTTTAATATAAACTTGCTTGAACCTTCGGCCAATTGTACTAGCCTTAAAAATGTATTTCAAAGTTTTAATTTGTTCAATGTATTTTGGGAACCTACTAGAATCACTTCTACAACAGCAACCTGTTTAGATAATATTTTTACAGATGTTACTATTACTAGTAAACTCATAATTAATAATCTTCAGTCCGACCATAGTGGGCAACTTATAAACGTAAATACAAGATTGGACAATGTCAGACCAAAAAAGGTGACGATTATACTAGTTACGGGTAGCCGTCTCCAGAGGTTTAGAAATAATTTGGTAAATACGATACCATTTTTACACTGTGGTGAAACTGCTAATTTTCACTATAACTTAGTCTTCAATTCCTTCTGTGAGGAATTTGACAGGATTTTTACTCCAGTAACGGTGACAGTAAACAACAAACATAGTTTTAATGATTGGGCTACAATGGGTATCCACAAAAACGTCGTAAACGCTTATATGACCTTTATTATGAGAAACATTACAATAATAGTGAAGAATTTAAAATATATGTAAAAAAATACTCCAAGCTCTTTAAAGTAGTTTGTCATGAAGCGAAAACACGTTTCATTGCAGATAAAATTAAAAACAGTAATAATAAAGTAAAAGCGACTTGGAGTGTAACTAACAATGAAACTGGTAGATCGAATTGCCGTAACACCTCTATCTGTTTAATTTTATTAATAATCGCGTTATAAATTCGGAAATAGAAATTGCAAATGAATTTGATAAATACTTCTCCGAAATCCCGATTTTCACGACCAAAGACCTTAACTCTTCGCCAAAAGCAGCATATGATATGCTTAAATTACACGTACCAGTATCTTCCACTGATTTGAAATTAAAGTATGTAGCGATATAATAAAAATCTTCAAATTAATTAACCTAAAAAATACAAAAGACCTATGAGGCCATTCGACTAATATTGTAAAATACATACTTGACATTATAGCACCTGAATTAGCAATCATATTTAATGAATGCATAGATGAGGGTGTGTTCCCTGACCTCATGAAATACAGCAAAGTTATACCTTTGTTTAAATCGGGCAGTTCTTTTGACCCTGCTAATTTCAGACCTATTTCAGTGCTGCCTGTTTTTAGTAAAATTTTTGAAAAACTTTTGCTTCAACAGCTACAAATGCATTTTTGTAAATTAATGAACAAAAATCAGTTTGGTTTCACTAGGGCCTTGTCAACAATTAATGCGGGTACTAGACTCATTGAGCACATCTTTGACGCCTGGGAAGAGTCACAGGATGCATTGGGCATTTTTTGTGATTTGTCAAAAGCATTTGACTGCGTCCACCATGAAACTTTACTCCTAAAACTAAAGCATTATGGAGTGAAATATAGAGCCCTAAATCTGTTAAAATTATATTTAAGCGAAAGAGTTCAGATAGTCGATGTAAATGGCAAACGGTCTTCGGGTAAACCTGTGGAAATAGGTGTTCCACAGGGTTCTATTCTCGGTCCTTTCTTGTTTCTTATATATATTAACGATCTACCGTATGTGGTAGATGATAGCTATGAGATTGTATTGTTTGCTGATGATACTTCACTTATTTTTAAAGTGAAGCGACGTGCGGATATTGATGACGAGGTAAGCAATGCACTCTCAAAGATAGTGCGTTGGTTTGAGACGAATAATCTGCACTTAAACAGTAAAAAAACAAAGTGTTTACGGTTCATTACACCAAACACAGCGGAGGTACAAACCAACGTACTTATAAATGACCAGAGATTGGAACTTGTGGACACTACGGTCTTCTTGGGTATCACGTTAGATAAAAAGCTTCAGTGGGGTCCACATATTACCCATCTAGCAGATAGACTCAGCTCTGCGGCATATGCAGTTAGAAAGATTACACGAATGTTGCGACCGTTAGATTAGTGTACTTTAGTTATTTTCACAGCATCATGACGTACGGTATATTACTATGGGGTCATGCTGCTGACATTGATATAGTGTTTGCAGTGCAAAAGAGAGCTGTTCGTGCTATATATCAGCTTGGTTATAAACAGTCTCTCAAAGAAAAATTTAAAGAAATAAATATTATGACTGTTCATTGTCAGTACATTTATGAAAATTTAATATATGTTCACAAAAATCGTCACCTTTTTGCTCTTAATAGTGATTTTCATTATTATAACACTAGAAATAAGGGATTGCTTGTAACTAATTCTAGTAAGCTTCATAAGATACATAATAGCTTTAAGGGTAAATGTATACACTTCTACAATAAAGTCCCAGCCAGAGTTCAGGCATTATCTATAAATAAATTTAAATGTTTTATAAAAAAATGGCTCTGTCGTAAATCCTATTACTCCACTGCTGAATATCTAAATGATCGGACAGCCTGGGACTAGATTGTGATTATTTTATAGCGATAGAAATGACTGTACAATATTGTATATTTTTATTGAAAAGAGCGCAAAAAAAGAATGCTGGGAGAGTTTCTTGCGCCTCTGCTTCTCTCTCAGAGCGCCATTTGTTTCCGAAGCGGTAGTAGGATCTAGTAGTATAAGAAATGATATCAAAAAGAAATCTAAAGGAATCAATTTTGAGAAAATAAATGCCTTTTATGCCTTTAAATACCTACGACCTCTAAAGCATTTTTGTACACGTACAGGGAAATTTACTTCTTATCTAATTATACCATCTTAGTGATGTGATGCGAGTCCCGAGATGAGTATCGCCCAAATTACTTATTACAAAGCTCAATTACACTTATTAAGGGTAATGCAATTATATACGAATTAATAAATAGATTGATGAATTTACTTAAATTATCACAATTGCATTATCATTTTTTATTTTTACTAATATATTGTTTATGAATTCATTAAAGTAATTTAAAAAATCATTATTAACAAATTTGAATACATACATGATACATGTATGTATTTCATATGCCATTGAGTATATATTCTCAAGCCTTCGGGGAAATTAAGTAATTTCGTGGCTTGGTAGAGTTCTATGAATTACAAATTCATAAGAAATAGAGCTCAATTTTGTGTCATAAGTCTAAAAAGCATACGTTATTACTCACTATAGTGAAAATTAATCATAAGTATTTTACACAATAGCTCGAAAATCAACATGAGATTTTTTTTAAATTTTTAAGCTTTATCTACTACAATTTCTTGTCTAAATAATAATTGATTTACTTGAAATTTAATTTTCTTGTCCTATTAGCGTAGTTGCATATTGATTATTCCCAATGATATTCCTTTTTGTGGTTCTTCCTGGTTCTCTTTCGTTTCAATATAGACATATATTTCTAGCCCATTCTTTGTCCCGTTATAAAACCTTATTTTATACACATCTAGCCACTTTTTCTCTTGAGTACATTGCGTCCATTTTCCTAGACTCTGGAAGAATAAGTTTGCTTTTACTTAACTTTTGTTGGAAAAGTTTCGTCGCATTGGGCAATAGGTTTCATCGGCTATCATGAAATTATTGATAGCCAATTATTTCTCTGCATCAACCTTTGCTATCAAGTTACGAAACAACTTGTTTTATTTTTCCGTCAAATGATGCTATATCCATTCAGTGCATGTCGTCCCAAATCTGTGAATGCAACTTTTAAATGAGTTAATTAATTCCATTAGCTACTAACGAGGGCGGCACTGAAAATTTCGGGAATCAAGGAAGTGACACAACATTACTATTTAAAAATGTATTTATTGCTTTTCGAAGTATTCTCCGCAAAATTTGACACATTTTTCCATACCATGAAATCATTGAAGCAATCATTCCATTTGGAAGTTGGGGTCTCCAAAATGGCCGTTTTGTAGGCCACAGCTTCTTCAGGGGATGAAAATCTCTAACCACGCATTTTATTCTTTATTTTAGGGAAAGTATAGAAATCATTAGGGCTTAGGTCGGGGCTGTACGGCGGATGATCTAATAATTGTATGTTTTCTTGCTCTAAAAACTCTTTTGTCAGAAAACTCTCAGTTCAATGCGAGTTCTTCACACACTTCACTTAACACTTAACTTCTCACACCGCGGACAGATCCGCGGTGTGAGAAGTTTTTAGAGCAAGAAAACGAGTTCATGATGGAGGATGATGCGGCGGTTGCAGTTCTTTTTATGGAGTTCAGAAACGACCTGTGGCAAACAAATGCTAGCATACCATTCTGCATTAACCGTTCTTTGTCCCTCAAGAGGAATAGTTGCAACATGGCCGGTTTTGACGACAAACGTGGCCAAATTTTTTTTGCAACACTCCGTGAACTAACAATTTTTGTTGGCTTTAACTCATTTTCGAACACCCAAACTCGTGACTGGTTTTTTGTTTCGGATTCGTACGCGTATATCCAGGATTCGTCACCTGATACGATATTGTATACAGCATTTGAGGATCCTGCGTGGCATCTTTCGAGAGTTCTGACGCACCAAGTAACGCGAGCCGCTTTTTGCTCTTCACAGAGCAAAGGCGGTATCCGTCGGGAAAACAACATTTTTACACCTAATTGTTCATGCAAGATTATTTGTATTTGACTCATGCCAATGTCTAAATTTGCCTGAATTTCGCGGTATGTCACATGTCGATTTTCATCAGCTTACGCACAGCATCAACATTTTCTTTGGTGACTGCAGTTTTTGGATGACCTTGACGGGTATCATCACTGAGCTTAACACGTCCACGTTGAAATTCAGCAAACTACCGATAAATTGTGGTTTTGGATGGAGCTTCATCACCAAATGCAGAATTCATCCGGTCAATACACTGTTTTTGTGTTAAACTACTTCGAAAGTAAAGATAAATCATCGCTCTAGAATTTTCTCGAGTCAATTCCATTTTCTCAACGACTAAACAAGTTTGACAAGACCTTGTGACAAGACCGAGAATCTTTTTTTAAATAAATAAATGGTATTCGATTTTTAAAACCAAGGAGTTTTCATTTAAAAAGATATTAATATGACAGGAACAGTGAAAATATTCCATTCCCGATACTTTTAGTGCAGCGTATACGAATTTGTCGACCAAAAGTTTTACTGAGAGTATCAATTTCTTTACCTATGGTATCACTTTCCTTATCATTGAGATGTAAGTGACGCTAGCAGAGCTAATAGATGTTGTTGTGTTTTAGGAACTTTCTATTACCTACCCCCAAACTATGAAATTAATCGATATGACTTGAGTTCAAAATAAGAACATTCGGGTATAGGTGAGCACATAAGGCTGCATTTTCAATAGATATGCTGAGGAAGTTGAGCAGTGCCAGTATGCATCGATCGTGTGAGACAATATGAATGTTTACATATGAGATGTGCGAGCAAGCCCAGCGCTGCGAATGATGTATACGCTACGAAGGTGGTCATTGCAAGGATATCTTTTGTACGAACATCTCGTTCAGCTTAGCCATTTCTACTAGAGCTGTTAAACAAACGAACTAGTGTGAGACGTATTAAATTAAGTGATTCTATTGGTTCTTAACGAACACATTCCTCGGTAGGCTTTCTATAAATTACTGATTTCCAAAAATTTTTGCTTCTATTTCATCGCAAATTGTCTCTCAATTGATAGCAAGCAGTATTGCATAAGAAGTAATATTAAATTGAAAGAAAAGAACAAGCTGTTTTGATAATAAAAGCTATTAAAAGTTGACTGTGGACCTGAATATTAATAATTAATTTTTAAGCAAATAAGGCTAATAATCATAATCTCGCCTCTCTGTTTTAATAATGATTGACATCTACACCGATAAATACGCTTCTATTATATAGTGGTGACTTAAAAAGTTCTAGCAGTTCGTCTTTTACAAAACATCAACAAAATATATATTTCTTTTTAAACAAATAAAGGTAAATTCCGTTATAATAAATAAACGATATGATTCACAAGAGTTTTATTTTTTTATCTAAAAATTGACAAAATTTAAACTATCTTTACACTTAAAAATTATTTTTTAGTACTTTGGTATTATAACTAAGGGCAAGAACTCGACACTTTATTCTCAAGACAGGCTACAAAGTAGGGGTCACAAAAAATGTCACCAAGTACGGAAATTGCCAAAACTTTATGTTGAAGACCGAAATTTCTTGTTCAAAGCGTTGCCGTAAATGAAAAATGACTGTTTTAACATCGGAAAAAGAAATTAGTAACAGTCGTTATTTGGTATAAGAGTTCTGCGAAAGTAATTGTGTTTCCTTTACACTTGCTTTATTATTAATAGCGAAAATGTTACAGAAAATTCTGAACTTGATTTTGAAGTTGGCGCTATGTTAAATATAAAAGTTATGGCATCAAATAGGCGTCGCAAATAGTATTAATTTTTAATTTTATATACGTTGTTTTAAAGTACTCAGTCGTGCCAAAAGTTCTGTTACAAATAATAATTCATTTATTTTTTATGACGTTGTCTAATTTTAATAAAACTTCTTCATCATCATCATATCAGCCGGAAGACGTCCACCGCTGGACTAAGGCTTCCCCAAAATTGTTCACGATGATCGGTTATGCGCTAACCTTATCCAACGTATTCCGGCGATCTTGACAATTTCATGGGCCCATCCTGTGGGGGGCCTACCAATACTGCTTCTTCCGATACGTGGTCACTATCCCAGCACCTGCCTGTCCCAATGGCCATCTGTCTGTCGAACTATGTGCCCTGCCCACTGTCACTTCAGTTTTTCAATCATTTGTTCTATGTCGGTAACTTTGGTTCTCCTACGGATCTCCTCATTTCTGATTCGATCTCGCAGAAAAACTGCCGAGTATAGCCTTCTCCATTACCCACTTAGCGTCTATGAGCTTTCTCATCAGGCCAATAGTTAGCGAACACGTCTGTGTACCGTAAGTCAATACTGGCAACACGCACTGGTTGAAAACCTTCATTATATTATGTATTTATTTAGTGAAGTCCCAGAAACAAGAAAAAATAACTCTACTTGTCAAGAACACCTTTGGCATTAATGCAGGATTTTGTGACTACTGGATAAGGCACTCCCCGTCAAACCATAACTGACGCAGGATGATGAATACGTTGCACTTTTTTCTTTGACATTTGGAGGTACGACCGTACATTTTGCTTAATGTAGGCACTCTTAATTTGTGATTTTTTTTTTATCATTGAAAAAGATATTTCTGTTGGTACTTTGTCCGCGAATCGAGACATTTTAATCAAGTTTTGTAATTGACTTCGGACATGTCTTGTTTAATGACGATAAGCACCAAGCTTCGAGAACCTTTTTTCAAGTTAGTTGATATTATTCAAAAAATCCTGAAATCCTTTTTTTGTAAGTAAAATATCACAATAATGTAAGTAAAAAAGAAATTGTGTGGTTTTATGAAACCACAATACGAGAGAAACTTTTTTTTTAAAAAATAATATCAACATTATATTCGGAAGAAAAGAAACACAAAAGAGATTATCCAAAATTGTATTGACCGCCGTCTAGACTAACACTAAATTTATATGGTCATTCCTCTTTTTACACTCTATATCAGAGTTATAAATCACATTAAGATGTCAAAAAAATTAAAATATACTTCTACGTTTATATGAAATTGAAATAACTTTATTACTAAAACAATTATTATTAAATTAATTATTTACCATCGCTTATAACGTTGTTTTTTAAACAATCATGACATAATTATACTGATCCAAAGAATGCGTTTACAATTTGAAATAAAAAGTAATATATTTTATGAAAAAATGGTATTTTAAGCCATCACTTCGCAAAAAGTTAACATTTTTACCTTGCGTTCTAATTTCATGAATAATTTCATAAAGCATTTTTCACCGTGTAACGCATAACATTCATTGTTATAATATTGTCCAGTGTCAATTTACTGTACCTTAAGTTGAATTTGTATTGTGTTACTCATGGGGAAAATGAAATATTTATTTAAATATGATTATATTCTATGTACAACAGTACAAAAACATTTGTCATCAAATAGAAATAGATTCTTGTGTCAGTGTGGATTTATGTTATTCAAAATTGAAGTTTTATAAAATCAAGTACAAACTTTAAAAGAAGCTTTCAGAATAAGTTGTCCAGAGGTATTGTGCATTCTCTTATTTGTAAATAGAGGTTATCTGTCAATCTTACGTTTTCGACGTTTTCGCAGCTGTCACAGTGTATCTAGACGTATAACGGTCGTCCCCAATATTCAGTCTATCGCTTACTTGAGATAATAATCATAACTATCGTTGACTTTTCTGTCCCAATAAACTTATCAACAGTAACTCACAACAGTATCAACAGTACACGCTGTCTGTCAATGGGACGACGTATAGCTTACCAGCGATAAAAGTTTGTATGGAAAATGCTATTCACGCGTCCCAATATAAGGCGATAAGAATGACTTATCGGGTATATTGGGGCAGCTTCAGATTATTGACAGCTAATTACTGACAGTAGAAGGTTGTAATTTATCTCTATCTGTAGATAGTATATAGGGAATGGCCGTAAATGATCTAAGATTAAAGCAGAAAATAAAGCTACCTTCGAACTCATTGGGTGATGTGATAGTAGCTCACTGCAAGTATTGGAGCAGATAAATGAATGAATAAAAAATGAATTCCTGGATTTCATATTAGCATTACAAAGACAAGTAATTTTAATACCATAGCGCTGCAGAAAAATTGTACATGCAGTGTTTGTTGTTGATTGAATGAAAAAATCTAGGTTTTATGTATGTAAAGTAAAAATCATTTAAATAATCCTTTAGATTGTCAAAAGATTTGCTACAAGTTGTTCTTTAATACAGGATTTGGACTTGTTGAGAGACATTAACATTAAATAATGTAAAAATACTATTTTGCTTTTTTAATACAATTCTCACTTTTTATTTTTTTGTTATAGGTACTAGTTAATATAAATATTAGCCGAACAAATTATCAAATCACGTCTAATTTGAGAAATTCAGTACCTTGAATCACGAGTCAATCTGAAAAAAAAACGTAGTTACTGTTAAAATCAAATACCACTCAAGCTATGAACAAACATTTTCAACTAACTTTTACTAATGAGAGTGCGTGAGACGAATTCCAATGGCGGGATTATGTTACCAACGTCCAAACTTTGCACTTAAAGCCTTCGTTACTAGTTTGTAAAGTACTACACTTAGCAACGCAAGATTGATGATAAGTAAAATAATGAAGTACTTGATCATCTCAATCCTCGGCAGTCAAATCACCGCGGCACTCGCCAAATAATACCTCCCCCCTTGGTTTTGGCGAACACCTTGGACGGTTACCTCTTACATTCATGTCTCTTGCCCGCTTGCTATAAAAAAGACACAAAATAAGTTGATCTCATTCATCAACCTACAAAAAAATTTTTGAAGTTCTTTAGGCGCGTTATGAAAAAATGATGAGAGTAAAATTTTATTATGCGCGCGCATCACTGTAACACAAAAGGAACAGTTTGAAGTTGGTTCCTTTACTGACGTTTGCGTCAATCGTTTTTTTTTTGGTTATTTGTTCGACCATTATTAGGACAGGCAAAGGCCTACAGCCGTATTCATTATTTAATAATTAATTGTCAAAGCTATCTTTGCAAGATTTCTACAAAATTTTTCTTTCTGAAAACGTAATATAGCACGAGAAATAACACATTTTAATGATTTTTGCTTCGTTAGGCCAAAGAAATATTACTTCTTGGCATACATAAGTACAAACACACACTTGTTTTACATACTAAACGTATTAACGAACGCTGTTATTAAATATGTATTTCAAGTATTTTGATAATTGTATTTAGTAGATACTTACGTCACTCGTGCGTTGAGTCAATCGCTGCGCGACTTTATCCCGGCAAACAAACCTCTTGTGAACACTTGGATGGGCCTCACGTTATTAATTTTAATTCACATAAGGACTTCCTTAAATGTTATGAAATTACTACTTAGTAAATTAATAACATTTGCAAGGTATTTTCTTTGATTAACGCGAGTAACGTATGTATTTAAATTAAATACTGTTAAAAGGATTAAAATGCTTGTAATTAGCTGTATTTTAACATTAGGTAAAAATCTGCAAAAGCATTCCCCCCTAAAATGTGAACCTGCAATGGTCATAAAACGTACATACAACTACAAATTCAATTTTTATTCCTACCAATTATCATTAGGTCCGTGCAAAGTACCGCCCGCATCACGTTGACGTCTGTTATTTTTTTAGAAATTTGTTTAGCAAGAAATTTCTTGCCTCGAGCAGCCACTTTGTGGAATCAATTACCGGCTGCGGTTTTCCCGAACCGATACGACTTAGTGACCTTCAAGAAAAGAGCATACTCCCACCTTAAAGACCGGCAACGCATCTCTTGACACCTGTTGTTGTGAATGTCTATGGGCGGTTGCCTCTCCTCTCCCCGCCCCGTGAGCCTCTTGCCCGTTTGCTCCCTCTTATATAATAAAAACAATTATCAAAATATGCACCAACTTATTGATTTAGACGAAATTTAACCTAACATTAAATCTCTTGTCTTCGAAAAAATTCTAAATAAAATTTACAAGAACTAACAACTGGCACAAGCAAGTACCTACCTATTAAATATTCAATAAATGTTTTAAGCAACTTGTACATCGATGGTAAAAAATTAATTATATTTAACGTATTCAAACCAGTAATAAGACTCAGAATATATTAATCTTTGAATAATTATTGACGATGCTCCAACTCAATCACTCTTGTTTGAACTGTATTAATATCAAAGTGCAGTTATTATTAATTACATTACTTAGTAGAAATTAGATTTTGCACTTAGATGGAAACTTAGATTAATGGCTGGTATAATAATATATGCATTATAGATTCATATTACAGCTTGTGTTGTCTTTAAATGATACTATTATACAAATTTTCGAAGTCCAAAGAGAAGATAATTTATTTTATGAAAATACTAGCTGACCCAGCAAACGTTGTATTGCCATATAAAGTAATAATAAAATTCAATAATTTAAATTTTTAGGGTATAAAAATAGATAACAACCAATTCTCAGACCTACTAAATATATCATACATAAAATTTATTGTACTACAATATTCATTATATTCGATTGCCAAATTGCAACTCTATTGCGGATCTGTGGATGGAATAGAATAATATTATTCTTTTCCATCCATCGTTTTTTTAATCACGATATGTATATATATCGTGATTAAAAAACAGAGGTTGATCGTAGAAAAGTGAAAATTTGAAGTTGTATGTATTTTGCAAAAAAAAAATCAAAAAATAAATAAAAATAAATATATTTAGGTTTGGGTCACCCTTATCATTTAGGGGTATGAAAAATAGATGTTGGCCGATTCTCAGACCTACCCGATATTCACAAAAATTTTCAAACAGCCATTTCGGAGGAGTTTAGTAACAAACACCGGGACACGAAAATCTCATATTATATATAAGATATAGTATTGATTTAAGAAATTTTATCTATAAAGCAATTTTTACATTCGAATAAGCGATGCTGTGTGAATAGAACTGTCTACTCTATTGAAACAATAAAAAAATGGGAGACTCTTTACTGTCTGATACGCCAAAACATATGAGAAAGAATAGCTAACCTGACGAGAGAATTACTCAAAACATTTTCGTGTTGTTACGTGTTGCGTTTACTTTTGGGATGATTACTCATTGATAAGTGATCAAGAATGTTGTCATGTTTCCTGATGGAAATATAATTTTATTAGTTGCATCAGGATAACATACACCACTCAATATGGAAAATATAATACAAAGTTGAAGGAAGTCATCGTTTTGTACTGTATCAATGGTGGCACCACGCGGTTGAATCACTCAAACCATTCACTGGTTTATGACAACAGGTTAATTGATTCTGGCTCCTGAATTTTGAAGAATAGTTAAAGCTGTATTCGATATTGCTTGCAATAACCATCAAACTATCGAAAGAGACTCAGAAGTGTATTAAAAAATCAATTGAAAAATCACTAAAATACTATGGTCTAAATTCACTCTTATTTTCAAGATTTCAAAAAAGTCTATAAATTCCAATTTGAGTTCGGTAGCTTCGGGACCATAGTATATTTCCAATAGGGTTTCTATATATTATACGAGTAGTAATATTTTATCTAGATATATTTTTGTCAGTGAGAACCCCAATTTTCTAATTTATACTCTTAAACTACTTTTGAATATAAAATTATAGGTTTTAATACGAAAATGTTGATATAAACAACTAAATATGGTCGAAGTTAAAAGGTTCCAGTTACAAAAGACCTACAAATGCGTAGATTAATTAACGTTGACTATCCTCGAGGGAACTTCAGATTGTCGCTTGTTTTAGCCCGCAAGCGAAGTCTGCACAAAATATTTATCATAACGAAAATCTTCTTATTAATTACCTTTTTAAGGAAACTTTTCAAGTTGAAATAATTTATCTTATACATGCTTTTCCGGTCACCTTTATTATTTGATGTTCAGTTGTCTAGGTAAATTGAAATGAAAATGTTTGATAAAATAATTAATAAATTTTGGTTTTGATGATTTGTTACATTTTATTTACCAGTCGGGCTCCTTTGCACGGATGCCGGCTAGAATATGGGTACCACAACAGTGCCTATTTCTACCGTGAAGCAGTAATGTGTACCGCGCGTAGCTAGTGAAATTACTGGGCAAATGAGACTTAACATCGTATGTCTCCAGGTGACGAGCGCAATTGTAGTGCTGCTCAGACTTTTTGAATTTCACAAGAATCCTTAGCAGTACTGCATTGTAATGGGCAGGGCATATCAATTACCATCAGATGAACGTCCTGCTCATCTCCTCCCTTAGTGTCATAAAAAACCTCTAATACATTTACTGAATATTGGTAAGATTTAAAAATATGGTGTTTTAAAACGTGATTATTTGGTTTAGACTCTAAAAATCATTGAAGAACATGGGTAGGTAACACTTCGATTATTGAAAACCTCAAGTCAAGTAATTGATTATTATATTATCTACATTATGTCACAATTCATTGAGAACTATTAATAGTAGAATTAGTTTTCATCCGGAGACATGTACGCTCACTAGTCAACCAACTTCATTAAAATATAAAATATTTACTAAGGACGATACAGTTTATTAATTAACAGCAATGTGAATATTTTAGTAAGAAATCACAAATAATATGAGTGTTGGTAAATCACTAGTTAATACTAGAGATTTGCAAACACATTATATGTTATTGTTAAATACTCACCTCGAGCTAGATCATTGATTAGTTATTTGATAGCGTTGCCTGAGTCAAAATGATTATTAATACGTGCTTTGGGTACCGTTAAATAGATTCGTCTGAACCCTCAACAGGAGCGCTTCTTAGGCCCTTACAATTTAAAAGTAAAGTATATCCCTTCTTATACGTATAAGAAATTCCATATCCATCTACTAATATGAATCAAGGCGAGTAGCCGAAATCTCATTTGAATGAAGGGAATATTTAATATCAACATTTTTAAAACTTCTAGTTTTATTATTAAAAAGATATTGTTTACATTTTACTAGTAAGATAACGTACTTTCAATATCAGTTTAAAGTCTTTTATTATCTATAATAGTTGCAGAATCTGGTCACACTTAATCATTACATCCTGTATATGTGTTGCTTTAATAAATTTTAAATTGTTAAGATTAGCAAATAAAATAATAATTGCTAAAAGATGTCATCGAAGCGGTCGCCGCTTAATAGATTGTATACAAAGTTGCAGAGACTAGTGAGATTTAATTAAATACTTGTTGGAGAGTTAGCCGCAAGAGGGGCTTTCTCTACTATAAAACTTTGCATTTTTCGCAGTTTATTCATTATCTGATTCATTTATTTATACAGTAATAATTTAAAACTTATCTTACAATATAATATCATGTTTCATTTTAAAGTCTACAAGCCTATAAGTATTAAGCCTACTTCAGAAATTTGAGTTGAAAAATTATTAGTGGTAATTTTAACTAGTTGACAATCAATTATTGAGATTTTACATATACATACAATATATTGAGATAAACATTTGTTGTCGTTTTATTCATTTCTCCTTTAAAATAGTACCTAGTCAAACCTAGAACGAAAACACAAGTTTAATTATTTATTAAGAGTTTACAATAAGGCCAAAAATTACGGACTAAATTATAATATTTTTGTCGTTTCGGTAAACATCAAATCAAAAGATGTTTTTTTTATTATATCTTCTTTTAAAATGGTCAGCTGATGGTAATTGATACGCCCTGCCCATTACAATGCAGTGCCGTTCAGGATTCTTGAAAATCTCCAAAAATTCTGAGCGGCACGACAGCTGCGCGACTTAACATCTTATGTCTCAAGGTCGTCACCATGTTAAGTCTCATTTGCCCAGTAATTTCACTAGCTACGGCGGCCTTCCGACCGAAACACAGTGCTTACACATTACTGCTTCACGGAAGACATAAAGCATGCAATGCGAGATTCTGAATGTATCATGGAGACTTATGATATGTGGGTAGTTTTATAATAATGTTATTATGAAACCATCACTCGTGTTAAATGCCCTTCATTATGTACAGTCACATAAACTACTATCATCGATTACGGATTCTGTTTGCTAGATATTTCGTATTCTGTCAATTTGCAAAAATTTCGTATGCATCATGACACCTCTGATCGTTTATTCACGATGTGCGCGGCATCGCTCATTGATACTTCGCCAGGCAAATATGTTTAGAAACATTCTCCGTTATATGACATCCCTTTACAATAATATTCGACACGTGCTGTGGATATACACAAAACCACTATCATAAGATTAAGCAAAGACCTATACATACTTAAATTTAAGAGCTAAGCACAGGCAATCTATCTATATAAATGAATTGCTATTCGTTAGTCACGCTAAAACTCAAGAACGGCTGAACCGATTTAGCTAATTTTGGTCTTGAATTATTTGTCCGGAAGTCCAGCGAAGGTTTAATAGGTGAATAAATATGAAAATGCTTGGAATGAAATAAAAACAACAAATTTGTGACTTTCACATGGTCACATGACATTGATTTCTAAATGACGCGTCGTTTCGAAATCAATCAAATTGAAAGAATAGTTTTAAAATGAACCTACGTGCTAACCTACCTCTCGTACTGCAATGATGACCAGAGAGAGACAGAAAAAAAATAGTCGTATTTCTATGTCAGAATTGCTCCCTTTAGTGAGTGAATGAAGTATATAGGCTTAGAATGCAACGAGTTCGTCACAACAAACAGCCATAATATTGTCATTCGAGTTGACAAAACACCCGCCGGTGAACACACAACTAGGTTTATTTCACCCACTATTGACGAAGTGGCTGTTATCATTGTGGGCGATTTACAATCTAAAGCATTTATTCTTATTTCATATATTTTTTTTGCATGGACACTTTTTCGATGAGATAATAATATATTGACGCACGGTTTGATAGTTCTGCTGTGAAACAATTTCATTGTAACAACAGGGTGCATACTTTACGAAATAGTTCTTGATGTTATGAAATATTATCGACAAATTCATAAAAAAAAACATTATTTTATTTATTATATAAAGAACAACGTCTGTCGGGTGAGCTAGTATCTAATAAAATACATGATATTAAATGTATAAAAAATTTAAAATAATTTTAAGTACGTAATTTTATAAAAAATAAGTAATCATAATTTTATTATACTATTAAGGCAATATTTTATTATACTTTTAAAGTATAAATTCACTAGCGATAGCGAGTCCATAATTAATGTAAAATAATAATAATTACACTCATTTCAATCCATTTGGAATTACTTAATTATGTGATAGTCGCTTGAATACAAACCTTTACTTATTTAAACCGAGCGTTAAGTCCCACACAATATTACTTACCTGTTTAGCTAATAGTGCTTAGCTAAGCAAAGGCTTTATAAATTAACAACGGAAGCTGAGGGGTCCAGTGCAAAGTTCGGACATTGATAGTCTAATCCCATCATCGGAATTCAACTCACGCACCGTTATTGGTAAGAGTTAGACGAGTATCAGAAGCTTTGTTCAATTCCTAAGTGTAACATTGTTTTTTTATCTTTTATTCATTTAGATAGATACAAATAATAGTGATAATTTATTGAATTAAAACTAAATAAATATGTGAAACAATTTAACTTAGTATTTTAAATTGGAAAATAAATAAAATTAAATAGAGCTTATACCGATATCCAGAGTACCATTGCGCAATGAAATTTACAACGTTGGACATCGTCTCACTATATAGTGGTAACTGGTAAAAAGAAAAAACGATGGTTGAAATTCATAAGTGTCATTTCTTTAACCTGTATATGAAAAAAGTTATTTTGATTGGATTAGATGTTTCGTCATATAGAGACGGCTTACAACGACGACTACATAGTTAACTTATGTGTTGTAGAAGTAAGTGTAAGACTAATAGAATCCTGGCCAACAAAAATTGCATGTCTGACAGATCGCCTTTTTGAGTTAGTTTGCTTTCAAAGTCAAAGTTCTACATTTGCCAGAAACATTCACAAGTAAAGTTGCTTTACAAATGACCTAAGCCGCACTGACAGGGTTAAAAAAGGAAGGCAAAGCAAGTCTTGCAATGAAGGTGAGTGATCATATTCACAGTTACTAATAACAGTATAATCATGGTTCTAAGCTTTGAATTCTGCAGTAATTGGATAATTAAGGTTTCTTGGGAGATTGTAAAGGTTAACTCATAATATTCTTTTAATAATATACTGTACATTTGGCATTGGTTTGTGCCAAATAATTGAATAAAACATTTTTGCTACCCGTCATCAAAGAACTTAACAATACATCTTATGGGGGACTTATCGTCTCGTGTTGAAACAAATATTCATAATTGGAGAGGAATTTGTAAGTGATTTTAATGTTTGTCTGATAATATAATAAATATATGTTTTAAATTTTTCACCAATTGTTTATATCTCACATTTCTTGAATTGGTTTAAGTATTCGGTCTCTTCTCTATCATATTATTATCTATTTGTATTCTTGGCACGTTCGCATTCGAAGCGGGAAAACTATTTGGACAAATCTTAAATACGAACTAAGTTTTTATATTTTTAGATTAATAATAATAGTAATTAATAGAGCTTAGGTACAATGGGGACCACAAATATCGATTCGAATACGGGTGCTGCTTGTGGTTTTTTTTTTATGACAATACGGGACGAGACGAGCAGGACGTTCAGCTGATGGTAATTGATACGCCCTGTCCATTACAATGCAGTGCTGCCCAGGATTCTTGAAAAACCCAAAAATTCTGAGTGGCACTACAATTGTGCTCGTCACCTTGAGACATGACATGTAAAGTCTCATTTGTCCAGTAGTTCGCCGTTATCGATCGATCGAACTGTTATAGTTAATAAATCATTGTATTTGTTGGATGCAATTACTAATTATGACAGTAATAACGATCATCATGTTCACGAAGCATCCTTACACAAACAATAAATTTAACCTCTAGAGGTTGATGCTTGCTACACTATAATTTATATTTATACAGTTTATTATTTATCAGTTTTAATGAAATAATTTATATAATTTAAACACGATTCATATGATGGATGCAGCAATAGCAGAGCCTTACAAACTCATTTATTTTGTATATTACAGCCATTCTAATAACATATATATATATGATACTCTATTTGATTGAAAAGAGTGGCCGTTGAGTTTCTTGTGCTATGTTCTCCGAAGCTCAACTTTTTTTCGAACATATTATAGAATCAGTGGAATAAGCCGCAACAATTACGCGGTGAGTTAAAAAGTCGACATAAATTGGCGGGATACTGATCGGTTATGTATCTGTGACGGAATTTAAAAAATAGGTAATAATCTTTTATGCTAAGATTTGAATATTAAAAATGAGTTCCAGCGATTCTGAAATGTTAACACCAGATTCAATTAGAGACGAGGCAAATTGTGTTATTGAAAATCTCTTGCCAGAAATCTCAAAATAAAGATATATAAACAGATACAATTATTTTATGAAGTGGCGAGTAGAGAAGAATATTAAATCGATTTCCGAAAGTGTATTTATTACATATTTTAATGGACTATGTAGCAAACTACAGCCTTCTACGCTATGGAGCCGATATTCAATGCTCAAGAGTACACTTAGTCTAAAACACATTGAAAATTTAAAAAAAAATCCATAATTTAACATCATTTTTGAAAAGACAGTCTCAGGGGTTCAAGCGTAGGAAATCTAAGGTTTTCACCTCTCATGAAGTGGATTTTTTCTTAAATGTTGCTAATGACGAGATATATTTGGCAGTGAAGATAAGTTTACCTAAGTATTTATGTGTTTATTCTAAAAATGAAAATATTTATTACACAAATACTAAAAAATTAAATGTGTTTCACAGGTGGTATTGATACTCGGTATAAACGGCGCGGCAAGGCGCTTGCAGAAGTAGAGAACTCACAAATTTGACAATTAAGGACATTGAAAGTAAATGCCAATTATTACTAGTAAAACTGACTAAAACAAAAATAAATATTGAGCGCTCGTTTGATGTACAAGAAGAGTTTGCACAAATAGTAAAGAAATATCAAAAAATGAGACTTAGTGATGTAAAAACGAACCGTTTTTTTCTCAACTATCAGATGGGAAAATGCTATAAACAAGTGATCGGTAACAATAAAATCTCAGGTATGCCGGAGCAGATAGCAACATATTTGGATTTACCAAACTGTGAGCAGTATACCGGACATTGTTATAGACGAACGTCAGCAACACTTTTAGCCGATGCTGGGGCAAACATGACAACGTTAAAAAGACATGGAGGCTGGAAATACAGAGTCGCCGAAGGATAGTTTGAGGATTCAGTCCAAAATAAAACTAAAATTTAAACCAAATTAACTGAAACTATAAAAATACGCCCTAATTTGCCTCAGCCGACAACTTCCAAGGAGTATCCGCCATGGAATCCACTGTCTGATGAAATACCAGAGTCTCCCATTTATAAAGATATCCAGAACAGCCAAATTTGTCATAATATATCAAAAAGGCTAAATATTCCAAACAAAAATGTAACTTTTAATTTCACGAATTGACCTAATTTGACAATTAATTTTAAATAGGTACAACTAATATATTATATATTATGAATAAATAGTTTAGATAAACAACTAGTTTTATTTTCCTCATATTCGAAATGAAAAGTACAATGTTTAACATGGGTAAAAGAATCAATTCCTACTCGGACTATAGCCGTCGTCTAAATACCTCGGGAAATGATTCTTTCGACCCTTGGTTAACAATCTACTATTTAATTAAGGCAACTATTAGATGCTTGTGTGCGTGGCATTTTGACACTCAATGGCACATGGCATCCTTCAAATTTTGTAACATACGTTACGTGTTATTTACATTAAAATTAATAAAATACAAAATTCTTACTGATGATATGTAATATATAAGTGTCTTTTATATTTCTTGTAGTAGGTACTATTTTTACAAAGTTTTACTACGCAACCCGGCAATTTAGTTTCGATTATTAGTAATATGTGGCACGTCAACGTCACACATTGTTCGAGACTGGCTTGAGTATGCCCGCTTGTGCATAGTATTAGTTCCTGCACTTTGCAACTACGCCTGCGGTATCTAGTTGGAGCGCTGCGGAGACCAATCAAGTAGACATTTTTCAACGCATGTCTCGCTTAGCTTCTGTCGTATTTGCCACCTTTGCCATTGTACTAATTTTATAATAAAAACAATTCATGATTTATTTTAATCGGCTTTACTTACGATGCATCGTTGTTGAAAACTCGTGTTGTTGTACGCATGTCGGAATAAGATCCATATTGTTGATGGTTGTAAAGTGGACTTACATTTTTGAGTACCCGTGAACACCTATAATGACACAAAAGTTTCAGTCCCACCGTGCGTGCCATCACCGCCAGCGCATAATTGAATAACGAAAGACGCAGTGTTGGCAGGCCCCCCAAAAGATGGACCGATGATCTGGTCCAGATCACCGGAATACGTTGGATGAGGGCAGCGCAAGAACGATCGTCGTTGAGATCTTTGGGGTAGGCCTTTGTCCAACAATGTTAACACCTGGAACAGACATAAGCTTATAATGCCTACTACTCGACTAAGTCGAGTTAACAAGTCATTTGTGGGGCGATGTGTATGCTTTTACCCAGATCCCAGAAAATGTTCAAAACAAAAGTATTACGTTATTCAAAAGAATTGTTAAAAAACGTTTGTGTGGTAAAGGTTACAATAACATAAATTACTTTCTTAATGATACCACAGATTGGGAATGGAGCGACCGCCCTCAGGCTATTAAATAATAAGTTTAATTGTACAATGTTACTTTGTTACTTTGTAAATGTTACTTTAATTGTAAAACATATTTTTGATGAAAAAAAAAAGCCCGCTGAGTTTGTTGCGCCCATTCTTCTCAGGCCTGAGGCATTCATTTTGGAATGGGTGGTAGTTTTTTGACTTTCAATTCACATCCTATTTTGAATAAAAATATTTGAATTTAAATTTGAATTTGAACACTTTTAGATAGCAAATCTATATGAGAACTATTTCTCACAAAACTTCTGTTTTGATTAGTCAATCGATCTGAATACTATTTTGGCAGTTAACGTAAACATTTAATTCAAAACTCTTATCAACACTGACCGTAGACTTTAATGTTACAGCTTCAAGTATGTTATATTATGCTGAGTAGCCTAGCATTTATATTAAAATAAAAAAGTTGATTGAAAACGTTTATTCTCAAGATGAGGGGAAATTTAAATAATTTGAGACGAATTGGAACGTGCGCGAACGGAAATTTAAAAGAAATTTGTCTGCGTCTTTTATGAAATTGAATTTGTTCTATGAGTTACGTGTTGTTTACTAACGGTAAGCCCGGAAAGCTTTTCTATGTTGTAGGAATGTTTTTACATGGGAATTCTTCGAAGGCACGTGAGGCATAATGTAAGCCCTTCAACGAAACCGCCAATTATAACAATAGCTTTTAATTTATTGATTCAATTATTCAGGAATATTGATAACAGCAAAAGCATTGATTAGCAATTTTCATTTATTATATTGTTCAGCAAATAATGTATGTTTCACTTAAAAACAAAGGTAACAATGGAAAATTTACAATTACGAGCGATTATTTTAGAGGGTTATTCATAAAAGTGCTCGAGTTTTGAATGGTCTATTGTGAATAATAACGCCGTCGCATAAATCTTTTACAAAATATGTGGAGTATATTGCAAGCCATTTTATATTGAACGAAAGACTTGCTTAGATTTTTTCGTTTGAAGAATTCTTTTTCTTACATCGGTATTATTAATTTGAAATAATTTTCTTTTCTGTATTTTTTTTTTATTGAAAATAAGGGACGAGACGAGTAGGACTTTCAGCTGATGGTAATTGATACACCCGACCGCATGCTACATACAGTGCCACTCAGGATTCTTGAAAAACCAAAAATTTCTAGCAGCACTACAATTGCGCTAGTCATCTTGAGACATAAGATGTTAAGTCTCATTTGCCCAGTAATTACCGAAACACAATAATGTTTACATATTACTGCTTCACGGCAGTAATAGGCGCCGTTCTGGTACCCATAATCTAGCCGACTTCCTGTGCAAAGGAGTCTCCCACTGGTACTTCCTATGGAATATATATATGTATATTTCTATTGATGGCAAGTAGTAATATGAAATATATTTGAGGATATTACAAGTCTAACTAACGCCACAACTAAAAGACAAAAAAAAGAACTAAAAGAATTAAAGAGAGAACATCTCATTCATTTTTCTATTCTATTGTAAGACAACTGTAGTCATTTTAACAAAATATGTGTAATTTTCCCGGCAAAGTGTTCTTTGTACATGTCGCGAGCGCTGACCGCGTTCAAGGGTTGTGACGTTATGCATTCCTTTGTAGTTTTACTTTATTATAATTAAACTTGTTATGTTAAAATGAACTTTATATTTAGTTGAATATAATGTATTTTAAGTTTTGCCTTCCATTTTGTGCTATTCCTAGCCACTTGGCGTGTTAATTTTGCACGCTCATCGTGTAAGATCTTCATCAGGTGACAAAGTTTATTTACTAAGACTTGAAATGCATTCGAATATATTTGAAAGAACTTAGACGTGTTATTCAGTACAAATCCATTTGCAGACAAATTTAAAAGAGTATATTATGTATATAATTGTATAATTAAAATGCAAAAAAAGCATGGGACGCACTTCTATGTAAGTCAGCCTTTGATGATCTTTTGATCAGATCACACTTTTGGGCGGCGGGTAATTCCATTTGGCTCTAAAACAGTTGGTAAATTAAGAGCGAATTATAATCATTTTATGGATTTTTTTTTTATCCAATTTTTTTTTGTCCTTATGACTTGAACACTGATTTATTATATTTAATTGCAAATTAAAATCCTAGCAATTGCAAAAATTTGATGACCACCTCAGACCTTCCAAATATATCGTATATCAAATGTATCGTGCTACAATAATCATTATATTCGATTGACATATTGCAACTCTATTGCGAATCTGTGGATGGAATAAAATAATATTAAAATCGCAATAAAAAAAATAGGTGTTGATCGTAGACGGGTGAAAATTTGAAGTTGTATGTATTTTTTAATGCTGAATCATAATAAAATAAAAATAAACACCGGGACACGAGAATTTTATATATAAGTAAATATACTGGTAGCGGGGTAATAGCCCAGAAGTCTATAGATTCATGATATATAGTCTACGGTGAAACAAAGGAGCATGACATAAAGCTATTCAGGAACAGACATCTTAATCTCACGTGGATTGCAGATGACGTAATAAATAAAACCGAATTAAATAATCCTATTATAATTGATATTTGGCTTGTTGCTTCAAATTAACTGATTAATAATCTTGAGGAATTATAAGAATTATAAGTCTAGTAATTTATAGTGGCTTAAAATTTATACTTTTGTCACAATCAAAGCTTTGAATGATACTCGTATGAAGAGACAAAACAAGCAATGTTTACAAAAAAAATAAAAATTAAAATTATTTATTGAACCTCAAAACTACCATATATTATTCATAAGGTCACAAAATAAGTGAATCTCACTCTGCGTAATCTAATGCAATGCCGCTCAGTTAGTCACGTTAACAAAGCAATAATACACGAGATTGAAAATATATTTAATAATATTAAACTGTAATAATATATTCTAATTCACTATTAATTCCAATTATTTCTAAATCAGAAAATTATTATTTTCTAATTCCATTGGCTTACAAATAATATAAAAATATTGGGGTTGAGCAGGTTATCAACTGTAAAGTAGATCCTGTAGATGAAGCCCCAACCTGAGAGTAAAACAAAGTATACAAGATTTTGTTATGACGCGTCACTCGAACGGTTGGCAGAGCACTGGCCCGGACCACCGGAGGTCGTGGGTTCGATTCCCGTATTGTTCATAAAATTATGTTTTCAAATTTTATTTGTGTATTAATCCTAGAAGTGTGCGTTATCACTTTAAAAAACATAACGAATTCCATTGCTTTTTAAAGAGAATACTAAATATAATAATAAAGATTATGAGCTAGGTTGGCAACCCTGGCACTGAGACGTAAAATTATTGGCCTATGGACTTGCATCCCGTGCCACTAAATAAATAAAAAAAAGACGTAAAATTAACAGCTGATTTTAATTTTATTTTAAATAATTAGAAATATTGAAAATAAATAAATCTTGATTTGCTATTGTGTACATTAAAGTTATAAATTATATAAAATAAGTGTGGAATATCGCAATAATCTCAAGAAGATAATGGAATACTAACTTAGTTGTACCGGCCCAACTGTCATATTACAAAATTCAAAAAACAAAAACGAGGGAAGTATTTTGTTCTATTTACTTACAACTAATAGTTGTTAGCGTTGTAGTGCGTTGTTCGTTTCGTAGCTATATACAATTTATAACACTTTTACACTACTCACAGTTGTGAGTTACGCTCATACTCACTACATTGGCCCTGTTTGTCTCTCTCAACTTGACAAAAACGTGGAAGCTGAGCTGAAGACCACAACATCAACTGCCGCATACAATATTCACCATCATCCTTCTTACACTATACATACTAATAATAGCAAGGAAAAATATAATTAACTTCTCATAGTAACTAATCGAATTGGCAATTAACCATAGTAAACCATTGAGTTCTGCACTTTTGGAGTTAGTTTCTAGATTCTGTAAACCTGTATCCTCTTCTCACACACTATTATAACAAGATTATACATAGCTTTATATTTTGACAGTTACTTAACTACTGCCTACAAGTTCCCAAGACTTCAAGCCTCACTATGCAAACCCGGAAGGCTACCATGAAAGAAATGGAAAACAAGATGAGCTGTGCTGCTAAGGAGCTAAAGAAGTCAAAGGATCTTTGTCAAACACTTTTAAATGAACGGGAAGAGTGTGAATTGGAGATCCTAAAAGTATTTAAAACAAACTCTTCTCTTAAGTCCGAGCTGGCAGACATGCACCAAAAATGTTAAGATTTAACCTTAGAAAGGGACAGCTTACATTAAATCATTTGACAAATGTAGTTCTGAATATGAATGGGCTTTAAGTTGAATAAACATACTTGAGTCTGAATTGCTTCAAAAACAAAGCATGGTGACTGTAGATTTAACAAATGAAAGCTCCACTAATTATAAGAATTATATTACAACATATTCCCATAAAAAGATAAAGAAATATTTAAAAATCAAAAGGTTTATAGCAAAAAGTAGCAAACTCCTTAATAACCAATTCCTAGGCCAAAAATTTTGTAAATGTAGGTCAAAAAACCAAGAGTTGCTGAAAAAATTACAAAAATATAATATAGAATTAACAGAGTCCCATGCAATACATAAAATTGATACAGATATATTAAATAATAAAATATCTTCTCTAGAAACAATGTTGCAAAACATTACTCAAAAATATAATTCAGGGCAGGAGCAAATATCAGAACATATAAAGCAGGCTGATTACTTAATTAAATTAGGCAATTACACTTTGAATCCTTTATAAACAATAATAATAATAATAATAATATGTGCCACTGCTCCAGCACAACTAATAAACATTCATTAGAAAATTATCAAGACCTAAGTGTATCCCCATTAAAAACTAGTCAAAGTATGGATACAAGTGCATCAAGTAGGTTTATATTATTTTTAGACAAAATTGGCCAAGGGTTTGGACCTTTATTAAATAATGCAGCTGCAAAGAATTGTGAGTTGATAAATATATGTACACCCAATATAACTTTCAATAACCTCATAAATTCCATACCAAAAATAAATCTAAAAGAAAAAACTATCATAGGTATAATGTTTGGTAATAACTCTCATAATATTCATATAGATGCTATGGTAACGAAATTTTATTCCATTTTACATAAATTTATAAAACTACATGTTCCTAAACAATTCAAACGAAATTATAAATACCCTCCCTGGTTCACACATAACCTTATTCAAGTGTTGAATGAGAAAGAAAAGATACGAAAACGCTACAAAAAATATATGAATGAAATGGATAAACTACAATATAACTTATTAAAAGAAAGATCTCGTGTGCTTATAAATAGTGCTTATGAAAAAAATATAAAAAAAATAGAAGATAATATAAAAGTAAACCCAAAAATGTTCTGGTCTTACATAAAATCTAAAAGAGGTAATACAAGTGTAATTCCATCTTTAATGAAATTTAACGATAGTTCATCGAACGATGGCACTGAGATTGCTAACTTTTTTGCTGAGTTCTTTTCATCTATATATAATAACACATCAAAAATTGTATCACCACAAAAGGATAGACACACTACATCAAAATTTAATAAAAATAGTACAAATCACCTACAGGTAAGCGAAACAGAAGTTAAAAATAAGTTAATGTCTCTTGTCATCAATAAAAGTGCGGGAACTGATGGTATACCTCCTGTATTCTATAAAAATTGTGCTGCGGAATTATCGATACCTTTATCAATAATATATAATAAATCTCTGAGGGATGGTATATTTCCAAGTGAATGGAAAAAAGGGAAGGTGGTGCCTATATTCAAGAAGGGTAATAAATCGGATATTAAAAATTATAGACCAATTACTGTACTAAGTACTCCTGCCAAAATATTTGAATCTTTTGTCTGTTCCCAAATCTCATGGGAAACTAAACATTTAATAAGTGAAAAACAACATGGTTTCGTTAAAAAACGATCAACCCTTACAAATTTGATGTGTTTTACTGATTCTGTTATAACTGAAATGAGCAATGATAAGGAGGTTGACGCTGTGTATACAGATTTTAGTAAGGCGTTTGACAAAGTCGACCACACCCTGCTAATAAAGAAGCTAAGAGATGCATACTGCTTCTCAGAAAGTGTATTGGTATGGTTAGAATCATATTTAGCTCATCGACCACAAGTAGTTAAAATAAGTGGGTATCAATCTAGAGAATTTCAACAAACATCTGGTGTTCCTCAAGGCTCTAATTTGGGACCATTATTGTTTACACTGTTTATAAACGATATTTTCAAAAGTATTCAAGAATCAAATTACGAGTTATATGCAGATGACTTAAAAATATATCGTACAGTTACTTGTTCAGAGGATCAAACGAAACTACAGAATGATATCCATCGTGTAATGTTATGGTGTAAAAATAATTTGATGGAACTCAATGCGTCCAAATGTCATTTTATAAAATTTTCTAGGAAACGAAAGAAATTGGAGAGTAAATATCATATTGATGGCATACAAATAAATCAAATAAACCATATCAATGATTTGGGTGTCATTTTAGACGAGGAGTTGAGATTTGATAAACATATTGACAAAATAGCTCACAAAAGTTTTAAAATGCTTGGGTTTTTCTTACGTAACACCAAGGCTTTTACATCAATTCCTACGCTTAAAATACTATACTATTCCCTTGTAAGATCTCAGGTTGAATACAATTCGGTAGTTTGGTGCCCCTATTACAAAACGTACATCACTAGGATTGAGTCAGTTCAAAAGAAATTTATATCCAAATTGAGTTATGTCACTAATAATTACACTATTATAAGTTACAAAGACAAATTAAAATTTTTCAATATGAAAACCTTAGAATTGCGAAGAAATGCGTCACAAATTCTTTTCTTATAAAAATTATTAAATAATCAATTAGACTGTCCATTACTTCTATCTAAGATTGGATTATGTGTACCACCTTATCCTTGTCGTATTAGTACATATCTGCCAGTACATGTACGATTTTTCAGAAACAATTATGGCTCAAATTCACCTATCCAACTTATCTCAAAATTATATAACAGTAAATTCCATAGTAATAGTAGTATAGATATAAATTTTAATACATTTGGAATTTTAAAAAATACGCTTTTGAACCCTTATAATTTGGATGTATAAAATTATAGTTTTTAGTAATAGTAAACACATATTGTAGTAGTATTACTTAACTTACAATAATAAATGAAGGCAACGCTGTGCATACCTATAAGTTAGATATACAAATATAAATATAAGAAATTTTATATTATAAGTAGTCATAATATTAATTGTGTGTCTAGTTGGTAAGCCTTTTCTAATAAATAAATAAATAAATA
>CATIXN010000003.1:3826545-3848866 GCA_949711725.1 Leptidea reali | reverse complement strand
TTAGATGGAAACTTAGATTAATGGCTGGTATAATAATATATGCATTACAGATTCATATTACAGCTTGTCTTTACAGTTGTCTTTAAATGATACTATTATACAAATGTTCGAAGTCCAAAGAGAAGATAATTTATTTTATGAAAATACTAGCTGACCCAGCAAACGTTGTATTGCCATATAAAGTAATAAAAAAATTCAATAATTAAAATTTTTAGGGTATAAAAATAGATGACGACCAATTCTCAGACCTACTAAATATATCATACATAAAATTTATCGTACTACAATAATCATTATATTCGATTGCCATAATACAACTCTATTGCGGATCTGTTGATGGAATAGAATACTTGATATAATAATCGTGATTAAAAAAACAGAGGTTGATCGTAGAAAAGTGAAAATTTGAAGTTGCATGTATTTTGCAATGCTGAGTCACAATAAAATAAAAATAAAAAAAATTGTCAAAAAAAATATATTTAGGGTCATCCTTTACATTTAGGGGTATGAAAAATAGAATAGGCCGATTCTCAGATCTACCCGATATACACACAAATTTTCAAACAAATTGGTGTAGCCATTTCGGAGGAGTTTGGTAACAAACTCCGGGACACGAGTATCTTATTTATAAGAAAACATAGTATTCCTTTTAAGAAATTTTATCTAGAAAGCAATAAGTGATGGTGTGTGAATAGAACCGTCTACTCTACTGAAACAATTAAAAATGGGAGACTTTACTGTCTGATACGCCAAAACACATGAGAAAGAATAGCTAGCCAGACGAGAAAATGACTCGTAAACATGTTGGGTTTACTTTTGGGATGATGCATTGCTAAGTGATCACGAATTATTATTCAAGAAACATGTTTCCTGGTGGAAATATAATTTTATAAGTTGCAAAAGGATATAATATAGTTTAATATGGAAAATATAATACAAAGTTTAAGGAAGGCATCGTTTTGTACTGTATCAATGGTGGCACCACGCGGTTGAATCACTCAAACCATTAACTGGTTTATGACAACAGGTTAATTGATTCTGTCTCCTGAATTTTGAAGAATAGTTAAAGCTGTATTCAATATTCCTTGCACATACCATCAAACTATCGAAAGAGAATCAGAAGTGTATTCAATTCCATAAGACCAAAAAAAAAAATCAATTGAAAAGTCAATAAAATATTATGGTCTAAATTCAATCTTATTTTCAAGATTTCAAAAAAGTCAAAAAATTCCAATTTGAGTTCGGTGGCTTCGAGACAATTATTTCCAATCGGGTTTCTATATTTTATAATATTATTTTATCTAAATAGATTTATGTCAGTGAAAACCCCAATTTTCTAAAGTACTTTTTAATATAAAACTATAGGTTTAAATACGAAAATGTTGATATAAACATCTAAATATGGTCAAAGCTAAAAGGTTTCTGTTACAAAAGACCTACAAATGCGGAGATTAATTAACGTTGACTATCCTCGAGGGAACTTCAGATTGTCGCTTGTTTTAGCCCGCAAGCGAAGTCTGCACAAAATATTTATCATAACGAAAATCTTCTAATTAATAACCTTTTTCAAGGAAAATTGTCAAGTTGAAATAATTTATCTTATATTCGCTTTTCCGGTCACCTTTATTATTTGATGTTCAGTTGTCTAGGTAAATTGGAATGAAAATGTGTAATAAAATAAATAAATTATGGTTTTGATGATTTGTTAGATTTTATTTACCAGTGGGAGGCTCCATTGCACAGGTGCCGGCTAGAATATGGGTACCACAACGGCGCCTATTTCTGCAGTAAAGCAGTAATGTTTTACCATTATTGTGTTTTGGCTTGAAGGGGGCCGTAGCTAGTGAAATTACTGGGCAAGTGAGACTTAGCATCGTATGTCTCCAGGTGACGAGCGCAATTGTAGTGCTGCTCAGAATTTTTGGATTTCACAAGAATCCTTAGCGGTATTGCATTGTAACGGGCAGGGTATATCAATTACCATCAGCTGAACGTCCTGCTCGTCTCGTCCCTTACTGTCATAAAAAAACATCTAATACATTTACTGTATATTGGTAAGATTTAAAAAAAATATGTTTTAAAACGTGATTATTTGAATTAGACTCTAAAATCATTGAAGAACATGGGTAGGTAACACTTCGATTATTGAAAACCTCAAGTCAAGTAATTGATTAATAATTATCTATATTATGTCATAATTCATTGAGAACTAATGAAGGGAATGTTTAATATCAACATTTTTAAAACTTCTAGTTTTATTTTTAAAAAGATATTCTTTACATTTTACTAGTAAGATAACGTACTTTCAATATCAGTTTAAAGTCTTTTATAATCTATAATAGTTGCAGAATCTGGTCACACTTATACATTACATCCGGTATACGTGTTGATTTAATAAATTTTAAATTAATAAGATTAGCAAATAAAATAATAATTGCTAAAAGATGTCATCGAAGCGGTCGCCGCTTAATAGATTGTACATAAAGTTGCAGAGACTAGTGATATTTAATTAAATACTTGTTGGAGAGTTAGCCGCAAGAGGGGCTTTCTCTACTACAAAACTTTGTATTTTTCGCAGTTTATTCATAATCTGATTCATTTATTTATACAGTAATAATTTAAAACTTATCTTACAATATAATATCATGTTTCATTTTAAAGTCTACAAGCTTATAAGTATTAAGCCTACTTTAGAAGTTTGAGTTGAAAAATTATTAGTGGTAATTTTAACAAGTTGCCAATCAATTATTGAGATTTTACATATACAATATATTGTGATAAACATTTGTTGTCGTTTTATTCATTTCTCCTTTAAAATAGTACCTAGTCAAACCTAGAACGAAAACACAAGTTTAATAATTTATTATTAAGAGTTTACAATAAGGCCAAAAATTACGGACTAAATTATAATATTTTTGTCGTTTCGGTAAACATCAAATCAAAAGATGATTTTTTTATTATATCTTCTTTTAAAATGGTCAGCTGATGGTAATTGATACGCCCTGCCCATTACAATGCAGTGCCGCTCAGGATTCTTGAAAATCCCCAAAAATTCTGAGCGGCACGACAGCTGCGCGACTTAACATCTTATGTCTCAAGGTCGTCACCATGTTAAGTCTCATTTGCCCAGTAATTTCACTAGCTACGGCGGCCTTCCGACCGAAACACAGTGCTTACACATTACTGCTTCACGGAAGACATAAAGCAAGCATAACGAGCTTCTGAATGTATCATGGAGACTTATGATATGTGGGTAGTTTTATAATAATGTTATTATGAAACCATCATTCGTGTTAAATGCCCTTCATTATGTACAGTCACATAAACTACTATCATCGACTACGGATTCTGTTTGCTAGATATTTCGTATTCTGTCTTTGCAAAAATTTCATATGCATCATGACACCTCTGATCGTTTACTCACGATGTAGATGTAGGCGGTATCGCACATTGATACCTCGCCAGGCAAATATGTTTAGAAACATTCTCCGTTATATGACATCCCTTTACAATAATATTCGACACGTGCTGTGGATATACACAAAACCACTATCATAAGATTAAGCAAAGACCTATACATACTTAAATTTAAGAGTTAAGCACAGGCAATCTATCTATATATATAAATGAATTGCTGTTCGTAAGTCACGCTAAAACTCGAGAACGGCTGGACCGATTTGGCTAATTTTGGTCTTGAATTATTTGCCCGGAAGTCCAAGAAGGTTTAAAAGGTGAATAAATATGCTTGAAATTAAATAAAAACAACAATTATGTTTATCCTTTGATGTGACCCCCGTCGTTTAGAAATCAAATTGAAAGAATAGTTTAGAATGACCCTACGTAACCGCAATGATGACCAGAGAGAGACAGATCAAAAAAATAGTCGTATTTCTATGTCAGAATTGCTCATTTTAGCGAGTGAATGAAGTATATATGCTTAGAATGCAACGAGTTCGTCACAACAAACAGCCATAATATTGTCATTCGAGTTGACAAAACACCCGCCGGTGAACACACAACTAGGTTTATTTCACCCACCATTGACGAAGTGGCTGTTATCATTGTGGGAGATTTACAATCTAAAGCATTTATTCTTATTTCATATATTTTTTTTGCATGGACACTTTTTCGATGAGATAATAATATATTGACGCACGGTTTGATAGTTCTGCTGTGAAACAATTTCATTGTAACAACAGGGTGCATACTTTACGAAATAGTTCTTGATGTTTTGAAATATTATCGACAAATTCATAAAAAAAAACATTATTTTATTTATTATATACAGAACAACGTCTGTCGGGTGATCTAATAAAATACATGATATTGAATGTATAAAAAATTTAAAATAATTTTAAGTACGTAAATTTATAAAAAATAAGTAATCATAATTTTATTATACTATTGAGGCAATATTTTATTAAACTTTTAAAGTATAAATTCACTTGTGAGAACGAGACCGTAATTATTGTAAAATATTAGTAATTACACTCATTTTCTTAATTATGTGATAGTCTCTTGAATACAAACCTTTGCTTATTTAAGCCGAGCGTTAAGTCCCACACAATATTACCTGTTTAGCTTATATTGCTTAGCTAAGCAAAGGCTTTATAAATTAACATCGAAAGCTGAGGGGTTCCAGCGCAAAGTTCGGACATTGATAGTCTAATCCCATCATCGGAATTCAACTCACGCACCGTAATTGGTAAGAGTTAGACGAGTATCAAAAGCTTTGTTCAATTCCTAAGTGTAACATTGTTTTTTTCCGAATCTTTACTCTTTTCGATAGATACAATAAGAGTGATAATTTATTTAACTCGAGAAATTTAAACTAAGAAAATTATGATACTATATGTGAAATAATTTGTAATTTTGGTTATGGATTCAATATAACATGGTGTTTTTATTGGAAAATAATTGGAATAAAATCTTATATCGAACTCCAGAGGTACCATTGCGCAATGAAATTTATTAAGCTGGATATCCAGATCATGAAGGATATTATGTAAATCAAATATCGTCTAACAATAGACTGTTAATAAGAGAAGCTTTGCATAAGTCTCATTTCTTTGACCTATATGAATAAAGTTATTTTGATTTTGATTAGTAACGACGACTACGTAGTTAACTTATGTGTTGTAGAAGTGAGAGTAAGACTAATAGAATCCGGGCCAGAAAGAATTGCATGTAGTAAGTTCGCTTTATAAATGACTCAAGCTGCACTGACAGGCTTAAAATATTAGAGAGGAAAGAAAAGCAAATATATCAATGAAGGTGATTGATGATGCAGTGAAAAAGATGCTGGTGATAGTTGGGGGAAAGCCCTACTATCACACACAGTCACAGGTCTTGGACACTGTTTAGAGTGGCGCGGGCACGGCGAATCCGTGTTAGCATTGCATTTCGTTCGATGAAGTTCGTCTATCAGAGGTATGATGATTCTACTTTATTCTAATGAAGTTACTATACCAAAGTTAAGATAGGGTAATAATCCCACTAATTTACTTTAGTACAAAACACAAACTATGTGCGGAGATACATTAACCCTGAAGTAAAAATGTATCTTGTGCATGCATGTATGGTGCTATAATTTGCAAATTTTGCCTCGTCTTTGCCTACTTTGCCTGCATAATATAGTTTTCTTGGTAGTAATTATAATGTTATATATTTTATAAATTTAATTCATAATTTTTTTAAATAATAAACTATATCTTTTGTCTTATTCTTATGGTAAATAATTAAATAAAATAATTTTGCAATAATAACCTGTTATCAGAGAACTTAATAATAAGTCTTATGAGTATATTAAGTTATCGTCTTGTGTTAAAACAAAAACTCGTAATTGGAGAGGATTTTACTATTTGTCTGAAAATATTTTAAAATTATGTTTTTGTTTTTTTATTTTTTTTTACAATATTATTAAATTCCCTAGTGCAATCTAACAGGCCTTGCATTTGCAATAAAACTTTATGTTGTACTGACATCTTAGTGTCGTCCTAGAAACGCAGTATATATTTTTAAAACGAAGTTCTAATTGTTCTCTTTTTTTCTTGACGTGAGCCTTCCAGCGGAGCATTGTGTCAAGAGTGCTCAGATAATTATCTGTATTTTCATATGGTGCTATTTTCCTATTAATGTAAATTGGCTCGTAATCTGGTTTCTTATTACTAAAGTTTACTTGAATAGATTTACTTTCATAAAATTTAATTCTCCATTTTTTATTCCACTTAACTGCTGTGTTTACCGCTTTTTGATTTGAACTTTCTCTGCTGCATCTTTATGGTTACTATCCACGCCCATTAGATCAGTATCATTAGCAAAGGTTGCAACAGCATTATTTTCTATTTCAGGAATGTCATTTGTGTATAGTAGGCCCTAATAGACCAGACTAATAGACATCCTTAAGGAACTCCAGCTTTTATCTCCTTAATTTCTGAACAGAGATCTTCTTGTCGAATCCTAAAATATCAATTGCTAATTAATTAATTTAATAAGTAAAGATTCAAGAATATCTGCAAATGATTTTGGTAAAGCCATTCTTAGTTTATAAATAAGCCCTTCATGCCAATTTTTATCGAAAGCCTGTGCCACATCCAGAAATACTATGGAGCAGACTCTTTATTTTCTAAAGTTTTTCTATGATATTGGAAATTCTATGCACTTGATCTAAGAACTCTGCCGAATACCTATTCCTACAGATTTGCCCGAAGACCAATAGCCGCTTACGTTAAATATCTGAACTCTTTCGCTTAAATATGATTTTAACAAATTTATGGCTGTATTTTTTACTCCATAATGCTTTTATTTTAGGAGTAAAGTAAGTAAAGTTTCATGGTAGATGCAGTCAAATGCTTTGAAAAAATCACAAAAAAAAGCCCAATTCACCCTGTGACTCTTCCCAGGCGTCAAAGATGTGTTCAATGAGTCTAATACTCGCATTAATTGTTGATAAGCCCCTAGTGAAAACAAATTGACTATTGTTCAATAATTTACAAAAATGCATTTGAAGGTACTGAATCAAAAGTTAAAAATTTCACTAAAAACAGACAGGACTCAAAGTAGGCATGAAATCAGCAGGGTCAAACAAACTGCCCGATTTAAACAAAGGTATAACTACGCTATATTTCATGAGGTCAGGGTACACACCCTCATCAATGCATTCGTAAAATATGCTTTTATATGATTTGTAAATTCAATTTCAAATGAACATCTTTAGTGGATCTTTCGTTTTCCAACTGAACTTATTCACTGCTTCAGTCATATTAAATCCTTTTGTCTGTTGTTGTCCCTTGGCTATTTTAGCTAGCTTCTATTTATAATGCAACTTCTCCGCATAGCTCTTATTGGCTTCTGTTGTTTTTTTTCATAAGAATGCCAAGTACAAGTGTTCGCAGCAAGCATTAATAAAGATTAATAGATACAGATGTAAAGCATCTATATCAACATATATCATCTTAATGCTAAATTTATCGATGGTCTGACTCACTGGCAAAAAATCAATGAAGTTTTGGTTACTTGGTTTTTGAATACTAGCCACTATAATTGAAGGTGGTTTCTCTTTAGTATTTCTTTATTGTTTTTATTTTCTTCGTCGTTGGAGTAGATCGGGTGAGTAGTTCAATTTTTTCTTCTTCCGTGTTTCTCAGAATCCATTCAGTTTGTCTGGATATCTTATTCATACGTGCTATAATGAACGCGGAAAGCAGAAGTCTCCATGGCATTGCTATTGTTAGTCTAAGCAAGACATTTGAGTTACTGCTTAAGAATTTCTATTTGACTAAGTAAGTTATTAACAAGACTCTGGATTTTTACTCATTGGTCTCTCTCTTCAGTAAAACGTCTGTAGAGTAAATGTTCCGTTTTCGTAGTGAGTCTTAATCTAGAGTTCGGAGAATCTTTCTTTGGTCTGGAATCCATTACTTTAATATAATTCAATAACGAACTTCGCCCTAATAATGTTGACATTTCGTTATCAATATTGCATAGTCAAGTAACTGGGTCATCGCGTGAAGGCTATCGCGGCGACAGTGTTGTGATGCGTTTGCAATTTACACGACGTGTTTACCTACGCGTCATCGTGAGCAACGCAACTGCTCCCGGTGAAAATTTAACGACTAGATACTTATTTTAAAATTATATTATAAGAAATAGTACTTTGCGATATACCAATATACCAATACAACTCAATAAAAGTCCAAAAATAATCTGGTAAAATATAAAACATGTACGTAGCCTACGTACATGTTTTATAGTTTCGTTCTAGATTCGATTACAATAACGAGATACTACTGAAGTAATGTACTTGTCCGAACCAATTGTTTATATCGCACATTTGTTGAATTGCAACGGTTTAAGTATTCGGTCTTTTCTCTATTATTTTATTATCTATTTGTATTCTTGGCACGTTCGCATTCAGAGCGGGAAAACTATTTGTACAAATCTTAGATACGACCTAAGTTCTTATATGATTAAAATAGCTTCGGAGATACCTTCTTCTTCTTCTACCCGCGAATTTATATTAATAGAGCTTTCAATCGGAACCTCGAATATCGATTAGAATACGGGTGCGGCTTGTGGTCTTTTTTATGGCAATACGTGACGAGACGAGCATTCCGTTCAGCTTATGGTAATTGATACGCCCTGCCCATTACAATGCAGTGCCGCCCAGGATTCTTGAAAAACCCAAAAATTCTGAATGGCACTACAATTGTGCTCGTCACCTTGGGACATGAGATGTTAAGTCTCATTTGTGCAGTAGTTTCAGTGGTGCCAGGTCGAACTGTTATAGTTAATAAATCATCGTATTTGTTGGATGCAATTACAAATTATGACAGTTATAATGATCATCATGTTCACGAAGCATCCTTACACAAACATTGAATTCAAGATCTAGAGGTTGATGCATGCTACACTAATATTTATATTTATACAGTTTATTATTTATTGGTTTTTATGAAATAATTTATATAATTTAAACACGATTCATATAATGGATGCAGCAATAGCAGGACCTTACAAACTCATTTGTTTTGTATAATATTACAGCAATTGTAAAATATACTCTATTTGATTGAAAGGAGTAACCGCTGAGTTTTTTGAACTATGTTTCTCTCCGAAGCTCAACTTTTTTCGAACATTATCGATTCAGTAATTTTTATAGAAATATTTATAGTGAGAATTCAAAAGCACTTAATTTAAGCCTAATTGAAAAAAGTTTATTTGACTTTTGTATAGAAAAACACTACTTTTTATAAATAATTTGTAAATAAAAAAAAATTACTTTACAGCTTTTGATACAGTATACCCATTATCCGTTTCGATTATTAGTAAAGTTTAACAGAACATGTGGCACGTTAACGTCACATATTGTTCGAGACTGGCTCGAGTGCGCCCGTTTGGGCGTAGTATTAGTTCCCGCACTTTGCAACCACGCCTGCGGTATCGAGTTGGAGCGCAGCGGAGACCAATTCTTAATCTAAGGTTTGTAAACATTTTTCAACACATGTCAGTCTAACTTTTGTCGTGCTTGCCACCTTTGCCAATGAACTAATAATATGATAAAAAAATACATTATTTATTATAATCGGCTTTACTTAAGATACATCTATACATCGATACATATATCGGTAACTCGTGTTGTTAAATGAATTTTGGAATAAGACCAATAGTGTCAGTGATTGTAATGTGGGCTTTGTGAGCACTTTATTGAGCACCTATAGTGACACAATAGTTTCAGTCCTACTGTGCGTGTCATCACCGCCAGCGCATAATTTAATAACGAAAGGCCCCTCAAAAGATGGACCGATGATCTGGTCCTGATAACCGGAATACGTTGGATGAGGGCAGCGCAGGAACGATCGTCGTTGAGATCTTTGGGGTAGGCCTTTGTCCAACCATCGACATCTTTACCAGTGGGAGGCTCCTTTGCACAGGAAGCCGGCTAGATTATGGGTACCACAACGGCGCCTATTTCTGCCGTGAAGCAGAATGTGTAAACATTACTGTGTTTCGGTCTGAAAGGCGCCGTAGCTAGTGAAATTACTGGGCAAATGAGACTTAACATCTTATGTCTCATGGTGACGAGCGCAATTATTGTAGTGTCGCTCAGAATTTTGGGGTTTATCAAGAATCCTGAACCGCACTGCATTGTTATGGGTAGTGCGTATCATTTACCATCAGCAGAACATCCTGCTCGTCTTGTCCCTTATTTTCATAAAAAAAAATCTTCCGGCTGATGGTGATGATGATGATGATGATGATGATAGCAAATATAGTTCTCATAAAACTTCTGTTTTGATTGGTCAAAGGATCTGAATACTATTTTGGCAGTTAGCGTAAACATTTAATTCAAAACTCTTATCAACACTGACCGTAGACTTTATAAATGTTACAGCTTCAAGTATGTTATATTATCCTGAGTATAGGATTTATATTAAAATAAAAAAGTTGATTGAAAACGTTTATTCTCAAGATGAGGGGAAATTTAAATAATTTGAGACGAATTGGAACGTGCGCGAACGGAAATTTAAAAGAAATTTGTCTGCGTCTGTTATGAAATTGAATTTGTTCTATGAGTTACGTGTTGGTAAGCCCGGAAAGATTATCTATGTTGTAGGAATGTTTTTACATGGGAATTTTTCGAAGTGCAAGCATAATGTTAGTCCCTCAACGAAACAGGCAATTATAACAATAAATGTTAAGATTTGAATCAATTATTTAGGAATATTGATTATATTTATTGAAGAGCAAAAGCATTGATCAGCATTTTTCATTTATTGTATTGTCCAACAAATAATGTTTGTTTCACTAAAAAACAAAGATAACAATGGAAAATTTACAATTACGAGCGATTATTTTAGAGGGTTATTCATAAAAGTGTTCGAGTTTTGAATGGTCTATTGTGAATAATAACGCCGTCGTATAAATCTTTTACAAAATGTATGGAGTATAATATTGCAAGCCATTTTATATTGAACGAATTGCTTAGGATTTTTCGTTTGAAGAATCTTTTTCTTATAACTGTGTAATTAATTTGAAATAATTTTTTTTGGGTGTCAATTTTTTTAATGATGCTTTTTTAGATATTGTTTTTTATACCCTTATACTTTAATGAGCATCAAAATAATACGGAACCTTCTGTATTTTTATATATTTGTTACCTCAGAGCTCCACGAATTACATGGGATGTAGCGTTTTTATAACAACAAAACAGACATCCTCAATCGCTGAAGCGGAACTGATAAAAGAGACTACTACAGGAATTGACTCAAAGATAATCACAAGTTCCTTCAAGACAGGATAGTTAAGCGTCTATAACTAACTAACAAATTTTGATGCATTCTAATAAAACCATATCGAATATGATACATTTTGATGATGATGCCGGAAGGTAAATCTGAAAGGTCTCATCAGAACTTTTAGCTTCTTTGAATGTTTCATTAATTTTGCACTCACTTGAAACGAATGACATTGGTTAATACACAATACATTTTTCAGTTAACTCTTATTCAAATGGTGTGTCTGTTCTGACAAAAATTTTAGTGGTGTCCCACATTTTTCTTATGAATTTCTTATTATAACTGTAGACAATGCTTTAATAAGTATTATCAGAGTAATAATAATATTCTAGATATTAGATAGGCTAAGTTCTTAAATGATTTGTAAAAGGGGCTGGGAGTTTCTTATCAGTTCTTCTCCATATGTCAAAGCCTTACGAACTGATGTAGCTTCATGACGTTTACCAAGTGTAGTTTCAATATGTTATGTTTTTTCTTATTTAGTAAATACGGCTTTACTCACGTTTTACTAGTGGTCCGACTAGTGTCGGACCATTCGGAGGGTCCTTCATCAGGGTGAGTATAGTGGGTTCGCGATAACGTCCCGTCTCTTACTGCGGCTTGAGCTCGTAGTGCGCGAATTGACGGGCAGGGGGGCGCCTGTAGTGATGACCAGCACGGTATCACTGACACTGTATCACTATAGGTGTCCACGGGTGCACAGAATGTACTCACAATGTCTTATTGCGATATGCATTTTGCAACACTCGTTTCCAAGTTGGTGGCATAGCCCAACCTTTGTCTGTATTAAAATTAGGCCGACGGTCAATTTCTATGGCTTCCAGCAGCTTGAAAGACACAAATTTTGTACCCGAGTCGGTGCCCACACCGATAAAACGTGAGTAAAGCCGTATTACTAAAATAAGTAAATAATGTCTTACGAAAGTTTTAATAATTTAATGTTATGTTTTTGTCCCTCCCTATGTCTAATCAATTTATATTCCACAGAATATATTTATATTGCTGGCAAGTTGTAATATGAAACATATTTGAGGATACAAGTCTAACTAACGCCACAACTAAAAGACAAAAAAAAACTAACAGAATTAAAGAAAGAGCATCTCATTCATTTTTCTATTCATCTGTAAGACGACTGTAGTCATTTGAACAAATGGTGTAATTGCCCTGCAAAGTGTTCTTTGTATTTGTCGCGAGCGCTGACCGCGTTCAAGGGTTGTGACGTCATGCATTCCTTTGTAGTTTTACTTTATTATAATTAAACTTGTTATGTTAAAATTAACTTTATATTTAGTTGAATATAATGTATTTTAAATTTAGCCTTCCACTTAGTGCTATTCCTAGCCACTTGGCATGTTACTATTGCACGCTCATCGTGTAAGATCTACATTAGGAGACAAAGTTTATTTACTAAGTGATCATTTACCTTCTAAAGACTTGATATGCCTTCGAATATATTTGATAGAACTTAGACGTGTTATGCAGTACAAATCCATTGCATACAAATTTAAAAGAGTATATTATTGTATAATTAAAAACCAAAAAAAGCATGGGACGCACTTCTTTGTAAGTCAGCCTTTGATATCATATTTTTTATAATATACAATTCCTACTATACTACCCAGTAAACGGTGCCATATAAAATAATTAACAAAAAAAGTTGGGGTATAAAATTTGATGAACACCGATTCTCAGACCTTCCAAATATATCGTACATAAAATTTATCGTTCTACAACAAAACAAATCATTATATTCGATTGCTCGATCTTGCAACTCTATTGCGTATCTGTGGATGGAATAGAATAATATTGAAATCAAGATACAAAAGCAGGTGTTGATCGTAGACGAGTGAAATTTTGAGGTTGTATGTATTTTTTAATGCTGAATCATAATAAAATAAAAAAAAATTGACAGAAAATATAAAAAAATATATTTAGGGGTATGAAAAATAGATGTTGATTTTTTAGATTTGATTGTTTGAGTCGTTTCGGAGGAATTTGGTAACAAACACCGGGACACGAGAATTTTATATATAAGATATACTGGTAGCGGGGTAATAGCCGAGAAGTCTTTAGATATTCATGATAGATAGTCTACGGTGAAACAAAGGAGCATGACATAAAGCTATTCAGGAACAGGAGCCCTATTACGAAAATCGAAATACGAAGTTTCGGTTGACGGATCGTACATTTTTCTATTACGAAAGTGTTTCGAATCCGAAGATCGAAACGAAGTTCGAGATTAGACATTTTGTCTTTCGTTTACCTTATTCCCAAATTCACTCGACACTTACGTTTTCGTTGTTTGACATTTTTATGGTCGTAACAACAACGTCACTTTTAACGACAGACTTATATGTTTCGTTTTAGATAAAACATATTTATTTTATTATAAAATGGCACGTTTTCAATGTACGAAGAGGTCTTCTTGTACGGAGAAAACCTTGAAAGAGCAAGAGAGCGACGTCGACTCCGGCAATATTTATTAAATAAACAAATTCCCGATGGTTGATTCCCTAATTTGTTATGAATTATCGCCATAATCATACTTTATTTGAAAAACTTTGTGAAGAGATTATAGTAATAAAGCCACTATAAAAAACGAGAGGGATTGATCCCTCTATCAAGGTAAGTTATATTAGTTATAAAGGAGCTCCATTACAAGCCAGGAATGGTCGCAAAGATCACAAATTACAATCGCATGTTGTGTTTTACATAATATGTGTGTTCAGTCGGGGAAGATGAAATGCAAAGCAGGATGAACCAATATGTTACTGGACCACCACGCACACGAAATGAGGTAATACAATAATTACTCAACAGAAATTTAAGAATAATAATCTACTAGATATAACTATTATTGCAATCTGCCTGTAAGTGATAAAATAAAAAGATAAGATGAAGACTAGTCTGTTCAATATTCAACAAATTATATTCTAATAAATCATAAAAATTTGTGTATAGTCGTGTAAACACAAAAAAATATTATTTCTTTTGTTGCAGATAAAGAGAGAGATTTTTGTACATATAAACAAAAAAAGGGATTAAATTTATCATATATTATATTTTTAAAATTATTATTTAGTTCTTTTACTTTCGCCCAGGATGCCTTCTAAATTTTTCTGAAATCTATAAGTAAGTATTTCTTGTTATATATTAATAATTAAATACTACTATACTAATTAATATTATAAATTGTTTTTTTTTGTGTGAGTGTTTTTTTTATTGCTAATAAAGTGTTTCTATTCTATTCTAAATAATACTTACTCGCATATAACTTTCACATTACTTCTGAAAAAATTTAAACTAAAAAACCGCGAAAGTATGTTAAACTACCAGAGACTAAATAAAAATATAATGCAGTAGATGACATGATACGGCAAATTTAATTTAACTAATAAAGCATATTTTCTTGCAGTAAAATAGGATTATTTTTTAAATAGATAACTTAAACGCAATATAAAGCACTTCCATTATTTAAATACATGTTAACACAACGAAAAACTTATTTTTAAATTTCTAATTTGTTATCGGTTTTGGCACGATTTACCGGTAATATAAGTATGTACATTCATATCATCTTTGTACAATTTTTTTATGTCTACGGTTCCGAAACGAATTACGTCCGCACTATTCGGATCCGAAGTACTTTGGTAATAGGATTTAAATCGAAGTTCGTCGTTCTTTCGTTTCGGACCGAAACTACGTATTTCGGTTTTCGTAATAGGTGCCCAGGCATCTTAATCTCACGCGGATTGCAGGTGACGTAATAAATAAAACGGAATTAAATTATCCTATTATTTTTGATATTTGGCTCGATGCTTCAAATTAACCGGTTGATAATCTTGAGGTATTATAAGAAGTCTAATAATTTATAATGCCTTAAAATTTTTGAGTCTTGCCATCGATTTATAAGAAACCAATAAATGCATATTTAGTTTTTATAATTTTTTTGAACTTTTGACGGAAATCGACCAGAATGATTTTTCAAAAAAAAATTGTTATTGGAACAATGGAGAGTCCATTGGATTGGTTGCTGATAAGGATTGTAGCTGTACCTACAACCAATAATATCAATTAATACAAATGTCTAATACCTAACTTGTAACGTAGCATTATAGATAGTAGAAATAGTAATCGTGCATTATAACTGTAATAAGCGTATGCCGAAAGATTCGTTCTGACAAGAACATTTTATTTTATATAACGTAATATTAGCTCTGACAAGAACATTTTATTTTATGTAACGTAATATTAGCTCTGATAAGAACCATTTCATAATGCTGTACATCAACTCATAGAATCATACAGATCACCAGTAGTCATCGCAGTGAAGTTTCAAGCATCGTACTTTCTCTCGACGACCGCAGATATACTCACGTGATCAGTTATATGCTCCGCGTTACACAACCGCACAGCAAGGCCGAGCGTCCTCGAATGACGCGTACTCGGGACTCGGGCGTGGATCGCTATTCATGCAATTTTAATCAATGAGCAATAGCGTAGGTGCGGAATGCTCATTGACATCGTATGATCGAGGTTCGACGCGAGTTTACACAAACTGCGATAGCATTCGTTTTAGAGCGAGATAGAACATATAATATTATTCTCAATTCTTAGTGAATGAAACGTTTTACTATTGGTTAAAATGTAAGCTTTAGTATTGGTGTGTATTTTCTGAACTTGTAAATATTTTTTAAGTAACGATTGTAATTGGGTAACTTTTTAATAAATCATCGTTCGATTCTTGTCTCGGGCCCCGCGCCGAGCAGACTACTACACGCGCCTGTGCTCACGCCCCGCTACGCCGCCACGCTACGCCCAGTGCTACGCTACGCAGCTCCGCTACGTGTGGTACGAGGTATACTACGCCAAGTTCGACTGGTTACGTCGAATTCGTTCCGGCCCGCAGCTTGTTTACAGCAATTTTTATTGTAGTAAGTAAGTTGCGTGTCATCGCTGAAGGATACCTAACGGTGACAACTAACTCGGCTAACGTTGACCCGGTGCGTTTCTCAGGCCTCCTGACCTGAGAGAAACCGGACGACCCAATCCCATTGCACTTGGGCTTTCCCAAGGGTGACGGTTCGCGGCTATAACCATTAGGGATAGCCGCGCCACTTCCAACCCCCGGTGCTCCCTGCCCTCGGTGGGGAGGCTTCATCAACATGGCTCCATTAGCGGACCATTTCAACGCCGTTGTAGTCCAGATTGTGGCATTGCTTAAAGCCACAAATCTCCATTTCGACCAGTCACTAGTCGATAGCCTCTTCTCCATGTTCAACACTCCAAGTCGGCCCCTTGCTGACTCCCCCGCGTCCCCCGATGAGCCCTCCGCTCACAAAACTACTCCCGAGGACATGGAGTTCTCCGACTCCGCCTCCTGCGGCCGAAAGCGGCGAGTCCAGTCCTCCTCTGAGGACTCTGACAACGGAACTGTCACTGGCTCCGTTGTCAACACCTCCCGACGTCCCTCTGGAGAACCTTTGCAACTGGTTCAATCCAGGAAGAAGCGCCAGTCCAAGCGCTCAGCCACCTCCACGGATAACGTACTCTCCGCCCCAACCCCTGTCCCTCTAATGTCTCTCGACATTAGCTTGCCCGAGGTCTCTATCACCTCATCTATGAAGCCAGCCACGCGCTGCATGCCTGTCCTCCCTGCAAATAAGCCCCCACCGCCTATCTTCATCCGAGACAAGGCAAAGTGGACTTATGTTGCACAGCTCTGCGCCGACAAAAAGGTGCAATACACCCGAGCTACCAACACGGGTGAAGCCATCCGCGTAGTCGTCCCGACTACGGAGGACTTCCGAGTCCTCACTCGCCTCCTCACTCATAAGAGTGTCGCTTACCACACTTATGCGCTCCCGGAAGAGCGCAAAGTGAAAGCCATTCTACGTGGCGTCCCTTATGAGCTCCCCAGTGAGGTCATCCTGGAGGACCTGACCATGCAAGGGTTCAAGGCCGAGGCTGTACACAAAATGTACAGCCGATCCGGCAAGAAATACCCTCTGGCTCTGGTTATCCTAACCAATGTCCCCGAGTCGAGGGAAATTTTCAAGAGAGAGCTCATCTTATGTGGGCTCTCAAACATCCGAGTAGAAGCTCCACACAGACGGGGCTTCCCAGGGCAGTACCATCGCTGCCAGCTTTATGGCCACGCAGCTGCAAACTGCTCAGCCCCGCCTAGGTGCGTCAAGTGCCTAGAGCCTCACACAACCAAGGAGTGCAAACGCACCCGCGATGCGGAGACTCCTCCCGCTTGCGTCCTTTGTGGGCAGGAAGGACATCCCGCGAACTACCGCGGATGTTCCCGCGCCCCTCGTCCCTTAACAACGAAGACTGCTAAGAAGCAGTCTTCAAAACCAGGGCCACCTCCGGCCACTGGTGCGAACTTTCCTCAACTGAGGAACAGGACAACCGTGCCTTTACTCTCCACTTCTTGGAGACAAGCAGCCCCGGTCTCCCAGACATCTAATGTCAATTCCCGCCCCGTTCAAGCCACCCCGAGTGGCCGCAGAAGGGCAACACCTCCTCAACCAGACTCAGGAGTGCATAACCGCCTGAGTTTCTTGACGAATGGAGAATTCGACATTAAATAATTCAACATTCTAGCCAGCAAATTCAAAACAGCTAGGTCTCCACATGAGCGCCTTATTGCGGTGATAGAGCACCAAGACTTGGTGAATTCTATGTAGTAATGTCCCAATCGTGTAACGCTTCATCACAGAACATGGGGCGAGTGAAGCCTCAGGGCGTATCACTTGTCTCATTCAACACGCGCGGCCTGCGCACCAACCTCCCAGAGATTAAGGAATTTGTTCGCAATAAGGACATCGACCTATTGCTTATCCAAGAAACATTCCTTAAGCCCGACGCTTCAAAGGGATTATCGATCCCTTCCTACTCTCTTGTACACAATGGCAGAGCCGACGACCGTCGTGGCAGAGGCACAGCCATTTACTACAAGAGATCCCTTCATTGCTCGCAAATCGCTACTCCAGTGCTTACCAACATGGAAGCAACCGTTTGTCAGTTGGGCATGTCAGGACATCCGTCTCTGATCATAGCCTCAATCTACCTCCCTACTCTCAAGATCCCTCTCCAGAGCGACCTTGAGACTCTTGTCTCACTAGGTGACTCAGTCACCTTGTTTGGAGATTTCAACTCCAAACACACTGACTGGAAGTGCCTATCCACAAACGGGAATGGCATCAAGCTCCGCCGTCTAATTAGGTCTATGGACTTAGACGTCCTAAGTCCCACCTCTCCAACACACTACCCGGATAACGTAGCACACTCTCCCGATATTTTAGACATCGCCTTGGTCAAGGGTGTCGCTCTTAATTTAAGGGCGATTGAACCACTCGATGACCTGTGCTCCGACCATCGTCCAGTCTCCCTCAAGCTCGGGCCCCATGCCCCCACCCCTACCACCACACACCCTAAAACCCTCACCAACTGGGAGGGTTATAGGGAGTCTCTTGCATCAACTTTTGATGCCCACAATTCACCGTATGCAATCTCGTCCAACTATTTCGATTGTACGGATAAGATTGACATCACGGTAAAAGCACTTAGTCATACAGTGCAGTCCGCTCTCCATGACAACGAGCGGGTGGTTAAGGTTAACAACCATAAGCTCCCGCTTGATGTAATGAACCTCATTAGAGCCAAGAATGCAGCTCTCAGAAGAGCCGCCAAGTACCCAACGCCCAACTATAGGTCACGCGCTAACTTCCTCCAGAGCCAAGTTAGGTTACGTGTCTCCGAATTGAGGAATTCCAATTGGGATTCACTCATGGAGAACATTTCCCCTTCACACCAGGCGTATTACAAAGTGGCGAAAGCACTTCGTACTGACTCAATATTCCACACTCCGCCTTTGATACGCCCCGACGGCAGTACAGCTTTCGAGGACAGGGATAAAGCGGAGTGTTTTGCTGAAAGCATTGCTTCACTATGCTCACCCAGCACTTCTTCTTTTGAACCCCTCCACGTAGCGTCGGTGGAGAATGAGGTCAGCCGTCTGAAGTCAATGCCTCTCACCGACGATCCCATTCCAACTACTGTAGAGGAGATTAAATCCATCATCCGTGGATTAAAACCTCGCAAAGCTTCAGGAGCCGACGGTATTTCCAACTTGGCGCTCAAACACTTCCCCGAGCAGGTGATCTTCTTTCTTGTCCTCCTCTTCAACGCCTGCCTCGACCACTGCTTCTTTCCAACCGCTTGGAAAGAGGCCATAGTTATAGGGATTCCTAAACCAGGGAAACCCCTCAATATCCCCTCCAACCATCGCCCCATCAGCCTCCTCAAGGCTATGGGGAAAGTCTTTGAACGGGTTATTCTGTTCCGTATGAGAAAGCATCTCTTTCCAACGGACGGCCCTCCCTCAATAATACATCAACAATTCGGCTTTCGTGCTAAACACTCTTGTCCTCAACAAGTCCACCGCATTGTAGAGTACATCTACAGCGGGTTCTATTCCAAACGTAAGAAGACAATCGCTGTCTTCTTCGACGTCGCCAAGGCTTTTGACAAAGTCTGGCACTAAGGCCTTATATATAAACTCCACGCTCTAGGCCTCCCATCCCGATTAGTCCGCATAGTGGCTTCTTATCTTCACAAACGTACCTTTCGTTTCAGACACGAAGGTGTCCTCTCCTCCCCTCGCCTGCTCACGGCTGGAGCACCACAGGGCTCAGTGCTCTCACCACTGCTATACATATCGTATACCAACGATATTCCCATCCCTAGAAATGGAACCAACTCTCTCTCTTCGCTGACGATACCGCTCTCTACGTCCAGTCCCAACAGATATCTTCAGTCCTCTCCAGGCTCCAACGCTCAGTTAATGAGCTAGATGACTGGTTTAGGAAATGGCGTATTGAGGTCAACCCGGATAAAAGCTCCGCAGTCCGTTTTGATTTTAAGCGCAGACGCCGGGATCGACCCATTCATCTATTAGGCTCCCCTATCCCCTTCAGGTCCACAGCCAAGTACTTGAGTGTGACCCTCGACTCCCAACTCACCTTCAGGCCTCACGTCCAGAAGGTGACCGGAACCGCCCGCTTCTATCTGTACCGCCTAAACAGTATGTTAGGTAGGCACAGTAAAATGTCTTTTAGGAACAAGCGAACACTCTTCAAGGTTTGCATTCGACCGGTTATGACATACGCCGCTCCAGTTTTCGCTCATGCGAAACCCAATATTATAGATAAACTCCAAACAGTCCAATCCATTTTCTGCCGTAAGGCTGTCAATGCCCACTGGTGCGTTAGAAACGCAGACCTTCACCGGGACTTAGAGCTCCCCACCATCTAACAACACCTAAGTGCTTGTCCGAAACTTTCTTTAAGTCCTCAGACAATCACCCAAATCCCCTGATTAAGGAGGCAGCGGATTATACCGCCCCCCCTCCTTCACGTTATCAAGTCAGGAGGCCCAGACATGCCCTCTCCGATCCCCCTAACAAACTCTCGTCTGACCTGGAACGCCTCTTGGCATCCGGGGATAATCAGACGCATTTAGATTCACCTCTAGTTTGTGATCATCCTTCTGATGTCACTAGTCCCAATTAGATAGCACCTTCTGTGCAATATCCCAGCGGAAACTCCATAGGGAGTGCCGCTTGCGCCTCTCTCTCCCCAAGAGAAGGTCGCCTTCGATGTAGGCTTAGAGGGCACCTGCCCAAAGCCAACTGCAGGTGGTGTTTAGTGGGTAGGCACCTAGGTTTTCACGTGAGTCCCACATAACCAACGCAGACTTAGGCTGCGTTGGTATGCATGTGCATTCACCACCTTGGGCTTGGGCGCAAAAAAAAAATCATAGCTTCCATATATCTTCCACATATTCCTCACAGTCAAGCAGTTGTTTTATTTAATCGCCAAACGCTCAGTCTCTAGAGGATCAATCTTTGCAAATAAATGTATTACTGAAAATGAAACATAATTCCAAATTTTCTGCGTTATTATATGTATTTACACGAAAAAAAACTCACCTCCTATTCAAACTTATTGTTAGATATCTTTTTGTTATATATTTTATCGAGGATAAATCATGTCATGGTATCAAATGCAGTAAGTTCATTAGAGAGACGTATAAACTTATGTATTGAGGATGTCATCTTTTATGTAAACTTATATATAGGAGTCAACGGAAACCATTTTGAGCAAATTATTAGTTGAGTAAAAGTGAGATATTAAAAGTAATTTGTATAATTTTTCTATTTGCTTTTATTTTTAAAAATATATATATTTGCAAAGTTTGATCCTTATTCACAACAGAGTCCATTGGTTCAATAATTCAGGCTCTAATTTATTTGAAAAATCATTCGGGTCGATTTCCCTCAAAAGTTTAAGAAATTTTAAAATAGTGAATATGCAGTTATTGGTTCCTTATAAATCGAGGGCATGACTCCTTTCACAACTTTTCTCTAAGTCTCGTAGTTTCCAACTTGACCATCACCGCCCTTCTCAAAAAAAACATCCTGTATAGTATGTATATAGGTAGCAGCAGTAAAGCGCAAATTTAGCCTCACATGTAAGATGTGGGTTCTCTCCGCATCTTCAACCGCATATATTACGGGAAGTGGTGTTTGGGTTGACACCAGAAGCCAAATTCACCACCGGACACTACGTCATAATGCGTAATTCCACCCGAATTATGTTGACGTCCGTCATTCAACAACTGTGCCTTTTGCAAGGCACATCTTACGTTGCGCAACCACTTTGTAGTATCAAGGCTACAGTTTTCCCGAACCGATACTACTTAGGGACCTTTAAGTCTAAACTTATCTCTTACTCTACTTGAGGTACTCTAAAGTATACTCCCACCTTGAAGGCCATCAACTTATCTCTTGACCTCTGGTATTGCGGATGTCCATGGGCGGTTGCCTTACCACTACCTATTACGTGAACCTCGTGCCCGTTCACCACCTCTTAAATAACATAAAATTCTCTTACAAATAAATTGGCACTTCGTTTTTGTAACAAGGTTAATTGAAAACTTTCTTTAAACCGTCT
>CATIXN010000003.1:3799367-3821070 GCA_949711725.1 Leptidea reali | reverse complement strand
TCCCTAAATTCCTTCATTTTCTACAGGGGTAGTATATTTATTGATATTCGTAGCTGTCATTTCTATTATCTTAATGAATATTTGATTTTATTTGATTACTGTGATTGATACAAGTCATATTGAATAGTCTAATAAAATAGCTCCGTAGCTAAAAACTAGTTCAGGTCTAACGATTCAGAGCTGAAATGAAGACATTAAAAATTAATAAATACCATTTTTGTATTATGTAAAAAATGTGTTTAGTAAATAAATACGAAAATAGGTAAATTCCTTAATAATGTAATCTCAACTGTGCTTTTATTTACTGGAATAATGAGGAAATGTCATGTTCGTATTATCTCTTCTTCTTTGCTTATGAGAGGATCAAAGTTAAGAGTGAGGCTTATTAGGGTCCCTAATAAGATTACTTTTCAAAACATAAATTTGTACTACGCCGTGTAAATCTGTTGGAAACTACAGATTTATATGATGGCAATTTTACTTCATATTATTGTTAGTCGTCTCTAAAAGCGCAACAAATTAATTCTTAGTTTAGATTCATACTACCGTTCAGTCTTGTATTATTTTCCTTTTATTAATAAGAATATATTTAATGTACCTTTTAAGAAGTCGAAGAAAATAAACATTTTACGATATAAATTATTTATCTTAATTAACAAATCTATAATATTCACGCTATAATATTTATTATTTTACTTAAAATACGTGAGTATCTATCCCTACTGTGTTCACCTAGTATGTAATTAGTTCAAAATTCAAAACATGTTTATTTTCTCTCACAATAAAAACATAACATACACAGTTTATTAAAATCTATATTTAAACATTGTTTTAATTGTGAGAGACCGGTGCTTGAAATAGATAACGAATACTTGTGCTACAAGTCAACGGGCCCCCAAAACACATTGTAAGGATGTAATGGATATACAAAAAATATATGTTTTATAAGAAAACTTAATTAATAAGAGAAAACTTATTTAAATAAAGTAAGTAATTGATGTTAGTGTGGGTGATGGTTATGAGTAGGTGTGTATGTTTGTGTGTGTGTGTGTTTGTGCGACTCGCAATCTGTGTCAGTAACATGATATGACAGAATGCTTGAAATGAGTGTAGAAACTAAGTAAAAATTATTTTTTTTAGTTTCTACTGCTCACCAATGTCGCTTCTCTTATGCGATTTACGGCAGTTTCAATGGGAGCTGTATCTCTTCTTATGCCGGCTAGATTATGGGTACCACAATGGCGCCTATTTCTGCCGTAAAGTAATGTGTAAGCATTATTGTGTTTCGGTCTGAAGGGCGCCGTAGCTAGTGAAATTACTGGGCAAACGAGACTTAACATCTTATGTCTCAATTTTTATTTACTTTTTTATTTATATAATTATTTTCGGATTTTTCAAGAATCCTGAGTGGAGTGCATTGTAATGTGGGCAGGGCGTATCACTTACTATCAGCTGAACGTCATGCTCGTCTTGACCCTTATTGTCTTAAAAAATTAACGAAAAGATCAGGCGTCAGTACTATTTATCAGCGGCAGACTTTTGACGTTGCAGGATCCTGTCGTTGTTTGTGAATATTGCGGTAAGCCACAAATTAAACCCCTGACCCGTACGCTCGTTTGTCCTCCTATTCCATAAAAAAAAAGCACAACTCAAACCGTGCGTCCATAAATTATCTCTTAGAAAATTTGTCCATACAAAACAAAATTATGGGTCCCAAATCGAAATAAAAACTATCCTATCTCTCAAGTTGGACTAAACTGCACTCCATGAAGTAATCCCCATTAAAATCCGTTCATTAGTTTAGAAGTTCACTGGAAACAAAAATCAGGACACTGGACTTATACTTTTTATATATCTAGCTGACCCGGCAAACGTTGTTTTGCCATATAAATTATTTTTAGAGTTAGACTGTTGGACATTGCAACATTGCTTTATTTTTCTAAAATAATAGAGTTTTTCTAAAATAAATAATATACGTAGCCTTAGTTACTTCTTATTACATCAGCTACCTGCCAATAAATGTCCCGTCAAAATCGGTCCAGCCATTTCAGATAATAGCCGGAACAAACAGATAGACAGACAGACAAAAATTGTAAGAAATATTATTTGATGATTGTACCGTATATACATTCATATACATGTAGTAAAAAACGGTTATTTCAATATTACAAACAGACACTCCAATTTTATTTATATGTCTAGATAAGATATATAGTGGCTTAGGTATAAGTAATAGATATATAATATGGCTTGAAAAATATTTATTAAGATTCTCTTATAATTAATACCTTTGTAGAAAATTAAATAAACATTATATTATCATTAAGATTTACGTGAGCTCACGCAGAAAAAGCAGTTCCGGAGATAGTACGGAAGACTAATTGACAGACGAGGTGCCAAAACTATATCCTCATGAATCTATGTTATAAACAAAAATAATTTTATTATCGGACCAGAGATTAACGCGTTCAAATGAACAATCAAACGAAAAAGCTTTTAAGGTTTGTCGTACATTGTTTGGCTAGTATTTTGCGGCTAAAACGGCCATACCTTTTTCGTTAACTAAGAAGTTTATATTTTCTCAGCTTCAGGAGACTGTAGACCTTAATATATTATTTTGATTTCAACTGGATATCTCCAGGCATTCCACAGATAAAGGGTCTTGACAGACAGACGGACGGATGGATAACAAAGTAATAATATTCTTTAACTTTTACTAAAATCATATATACATATAATTATAGATATTTATGTTTCAATATGTGTATGATAGGTCAGTAGATCTTTGAGGTTGTCCATTGTTGTGGACATTTAACACCCCAGCAGGTAAAGCACTGTCCAACAAACAAATTTTACAATCGTAGAAATAGGTACACTTCACACATGAACAGCAATGAAGTAATAAGAACGTGGTGTTCCCCGCATGCGCATGCGACACAACAGCCTCGATCAATAGTTTTTTCATGACCTGAGGGTGCACCTTCCATACATTGGCACATGAAAAAAATTTGCATTGAAAGTGCAGCCATCTATTCTATTAGGTACGCTGTAACTTCATCACGATGGCGATCATTTTACATACATGAGAGATGGATAGATAGTGCTAGTGATAGCAAAAAACTCACTTAACTTACTTATTAAAACAACACTTGACTTTCGTGTTGTAATTAGAGACTGCCTCATCTTAATTAAAGGTAACCCCTGAGCTTAATAAACGAATAAGAATTTTCAACCACACAATTAAATCAATACGGTCTACAGTAGAGTTGAGACGTACTAGGCAAAATGCAATACTAGGTATGACGGTGTACACAATTAAAATGTGCCCTTATCATACGAATAATTCAACAATAAAGTAGAAATAAACACCATAAAAATATATTATTCAGTAGGTACTATCAAATAACCAATATAGGTTTTTTCTTTCGAAGAGGTGAGCGGTATTTTCCTGCACAATATAACTGTGAATAAATACGATTACGCAAAATGATATCAAAGACAGGGTCTTCCATTTGAAATTTACTTCAATATTTTAATTAGGTACCTACCTATCTTATCTTAACAATAATATGTTAAATAAATGTATGAAAGTGATGTATCTATTATTTACAAATAAACTAAAAGAAAAATATTACTGAATATTTAACAATAAAAGTAAACAGGGTTTTTCTTATCCCACATATTTTAAAAGAATAGTTGAACCATAACTGTATCAAAATATTATAGCTGTATCAAAATAGTGTTAAAAATACCTACTAAATACTCCTAATTATTTGTTCAATAACAGGTATTACTCAAATATCAGTTGCTACTAAAATAGCTGTTATTAAATACTTGTTCAGTAACAGTTGTTACTAAAATACTAGTTGTTATCAAATACTTGTTCAATAACAGGTGTTACTCAAATAACAGTCGTTACTAAAATACTAGGTGTTATAAAATACTAGTTGTTACAAAATACTAGTTGTTACAAAATACTCCTCATACTTCTCACTGTTATTTTTGACATCTTGTCACAGTGACAACCGGTGATATTTTAATACCTAATACAAATACCTGTGACGATAAATACGTCTCACCCCTAGTCTACAGCAATAGTAAAAACTAAAAACATAATTAGCGCCATCTAGCGACGGTACGCTACGAGCGTAAAAATAACGCAGCGCGATCTTTTAGCCTGGGTACACTGATTTTACAAAATAAAAACATCAGTGGCACATCTATCTCAAGTATATAGTGTATTATCTATGTCCATGACTGCCATACAGGCCTGCTCGACGTTCGCCCGGCGCCCGCTCTCGTCTGCATTTGCACCGCACGCCGATTATATCCGAGCTAAGACGAGTACCGAAACATTTTCATACTCGCTCATGGCTCGACCTTCTTGACTATGACCAAAGAATATATAATAGTACAAGTACGGAAGTCTAACTCTGCAAAATAAATTAAAGAAATAGGGACTCTTGCAGTCATACCATAAGGTGTAATTCAGATCGCACAGCGCTACTAACCTACATTTTTATTCACCTAGAAGTTGCCTCTCTTTCTATCGCGTGACTCTTACCTCTTCTGACGACGTTAGGGATGACTTTATTACCTACTATACCAACCGTAAGGTATCATATAAAAATAGCTCAGTTTTTTCTATAATATAAATAGGTATGTAATTGTAATTTTAAATCAATATTCTTTCGTTGTCAAACCTACATTGCTTTTTTATGTTTCTCCTATGTATAGAATGTCATTGTTCTCCATTTTAAAAATATCGGTCCGATCGGTGAATTGGGTGACAATAAAGCTCGCGCGTACGTCACTGCTCGCTCCTGAGTCCCTACTGACTGGCATACTGTGTAGAGGCCTCCGCACGTACTTACGATTTCGATACCTACACGGGGAGTGAGACAGGCCTGTATTATAATATTGCACAAACGACTACCCGTAACTTTTCCCACAGATTTAGTTACCTTGGAAATCTGACCATTCAATCGGATATTGTACACGATTAATTATTTTGGGTGGGGAAATCCAATAAATTTTGTGTGATAAAAAATAAATTAGTTGCATATAACACGCTTTTCATCTCAAATCATATCATAATCGCCAGACATAGCACTAAAGCGTTGCCTAGCTTAGAGAAATGTTAACAATAATATTATAGAATTATAATTAGGCAATCCTACATTGGTTTGTGGGTTATTATAATAATCATTCAATTTATGTTACTCTAGTAAAAACATACCTCACTGTACATCTATTTCTTGTTAAAACACGCAGTCATAACTTTGTTTGAGTTTGCAAAATAACTGTATAAATTAATTTTGTATTATTACTTTTGCAGAAACACGATTCAAAATGGTAATTGAAGTGAAAGTTATAACCCTTAACAAGGTTTCTAATTGGAAAGGTTAATAATTATATTTGATACGAGTAATTAAAATCAAGCACCTTTAGCCACAATATGGCTTGTATTGTTACAATAAAGTAACAAAAGTACGGACTCAGGGGTATTCTTACAGAGGTACAGTCTAATTAACGTCGTATCTAATTATACTATCACCGAGAGAGCCCTGTGAGGAGTATTTACCAAATTACTTTATTACGAAACGCTATTACACTTAAGGGTAATGCAATGAGAAGTAGAATATACTCACTTTGAAGAAATAAATTTCAACTAAGTCCTTCAGTAAGTAAGTAGTATTTCTGTATTTATTTTATTTTTAGGTGTTCATGTATAGGAACTTCTTTTTTCCGATATCGTATTGTATTATTTAACATTTATGGATTTTTTTTTATATTTTACCAATTGAAATAAATAATCAATTTTGCGGGCCTTGTGTGTACAGAATATTAATTCAATTCAAAAGTTACAATTAATATTAAATATTTTCTTTCTGGTACATTTTTCCACCACTTTATTTAAAAGAACAGAGTAAATTTCAATGAAATGCAATTTATAAAAGATTAAGACCCTCTACAGAAAACCTTTGTGTCGAGTTCCTTTGGCTGCTTGAAGACTTTCTTGTGTTCCTGATGGACTATTCTTAATGGCGCACATAACAAAATGTAAAATTCGATACTTTAATAAATTTTATTTCTGTAGAGTTACGTGATTGTAAATGAACTATTATAAAGAAATTATCTACTCTCCTTCTTTGATTTAATAATAATTTAAATGAAGCAGTCTTGTTACAAAATATACACTTTCAAAAGAAATATTTAAAATTTTTGTCTATTTTATTTTTCTATCGGCCTCTTTGTCGAAGTTCCTGTATCTTAATTTGAGTATTCAACTTGGCACCGTTGCCAGGACTAAAAAACAAACAACTAAAAAGGACTAAAAAGATTTCGATAGAATCTAATCATCTAATCATCCCCACCGTCTGGATGTGTGGCGGTCCAAACTTGTACTACAAAACTGTGGAATGAGCTTCCTTCTGTGATGTTTCCGGGATGATACGAAAAGGGTACCTTCAAAAAGAGCGCGTTCTTCCTTATAGGTTGGCAACGCTCCTGTGATTCCTCCGGTGTTGCAAGAGAAAGTGGGCGGCGGTGGACACTTAACACCAAGTGACCCGTACACTCGTTTGTCCTCCTTTTCCATAATAAATAAAAAAATATGTACAACCTTGGCCACAAACAGTGAGCACATGTACTGACTATACCTTCTTAGCGGGCGTATAATCTGCCCTATTATGGTCATTAGAGAAAGCTTCTTTCAAATTGCTTTATTCTCAGACTGTCAAAAGATTTCAAAAAGCTAACAACAATCCTTCAACTGTACAACAGCTTGGTTCTAGCAAACTAGAATATTGTTGTCAAGTGTGGTCCCCCGGGTACAAAAATCACATTTACAGAATCGAACGTGTTCAAAAGAGACTTATAAAACACCTAACCTTCCGATTTAAGATCTCAAGTTATAGAGAGTGCTACAAAAACAAACTCGATTACTTTAGGACGAAACCACTGGCAGTTCGTAGATCTCTTCAAGATATGAAACTTCTCTATAAAGTTTTCAATGGAAAAATAGATGACAATGAACTGTTGAGTAGATTCAATATAAACGTACCTCGGAGACCTCCTCGCAACCCATGTTCTTTCTTTAAAACTAATAATGCTCGAACGAAACTTGGACAGGATGCTCATACAGCCCGTATGTCACGCGTATACAACGAATGTGTAAAAAACATAGCAACACTGGACATTGGTTGTGATAGGCTCCCACATTGGCCAATTAATTAGTGTTTAACTTTCTATTATATTCAACATTTGTTATTGTTAAGAAAACCATAGTCTTCCAACTAATACTTATTATATAACTTATTTTTAAGATACTTAAGTAGTTTATAGTCACCTTAAATGCAAATTAACCACTGTTATTTTTATGGAATGATGTGTTCTCCTATAATTGGTAGTACATATTAATATTTAGTTATAAGGCATGTGTTGGATGTAAGTTAATATGTAAAACTGTTGGAGATCCATACAAATAAATAAATAAATAAAACGATTGTAGACATTCATCTTCATCTTACGATTAACGCGTGATAAGTAATAAAGTCTATGTAAAAAGAAAATATCAATGCTATTGTTCAATCGTAAATTCCTTCCTTCAAAAACTAGATAGCCAAAGACCTAAATGAATAAGGAATTTATTCCGCTAAGTTCGGAACCAAAATAAAGACTTATTAACGCCCTTTACGACTCGGGTGAAATCTATGAATAATGTTGTGTAATTTGTATTGCGACTTAAGAAGTATTTCCGCCAACGTTTTATATTGTTTACTGAAGAGAATTTTGACGCAGGGAAATTGTTTTTGAAGAAAGGACAACAATTAAAGATTTTGTAATTGGCACAACTGCTATTACAAGTAGCGTTCATGGTTAAATAAAAATTAAATTTTATGCAATTTTGTTGCAAATTCGTTTAATTTAATAGTGTCATGAGCAAAAATCATTTTTACAAGATAGGCGATTGTCACATTTCTATAGGTAGGTAGCCTAACTCTTTTGTTCTTTTTATATTTTGGATGTCTGAAATCATTTCGAAAAATGATATTTGTGAAGTTAAAAAAAGGAAAAAACGGTAGGATTTGGAAAAAAGGAAAAATAACAGTGATTTAGGTAGGTACTGTGGCTTTCAACGTCTTCCCAGTCTCTTTTTCACTGTGAAATAATAATATGGAGTATAATTAGTGTGTAGTAGACGCCTCCTCTCTATTATCGGCGATGATCGTTACTTTTATAATCACTTGTAATCGGCAAGTCAATCGTTGATCATCGTGTAAGCATCCATACGATCGTCCGAGATCATTTATTGAGCGGCAGTCCTTCAAGATGGACGTGGAGTTTATTAATGCTGCTACCATTCATTTTATTTCAGTATACAATTATTTTGTCAATTTTACTTTATTTGAACGAAAAGTTATGATGGAAAAATGGAAGAAGAGAAGGTAGTGGTGTTCTAGCATTCATCTTAATGGAACAAGGAAAATATACCTATCCAAGTAAATTGAACTTATTATGTAACTAATGGAGCTTCGCTCACTGTCCAATGTCCACCAGTGAATGAATGACCGGCGATCGTGTAGGCACACACACTACACGCGAATTCCCTTCGATGCGTGCCCGAAAAACAGACAAGTCATCAATGGTCTCGATCACTATGAAGATTATAGACGATAATCAGCGACTAGAAGCGAATAAGCCCTCGACAGGTTAGTGCTCGCGTGTAATCGCCTTTAATCGCCGATTGTGAAGAGCACCATAATGTCTTTGGTAGGCAGAGTCGATACTTTACGATGGTTAAGTATTCGACACGTTTACATTTTTTTATATTATAATAGTTATTTATGATACTGCTTGAAATGAAATATTAAAAATTAAATAAATTTATGTAAGTGCGCAAAAATGTTGAAAAGGCGCTTGAATGGTGTTTACTGCGCATGCGCCATCTCTGCCATAGACATTGCGCGCCCTTTTTAAAATGTAAAGGTAAAGTCCGTTTCACGAAAGAAGTCTCGTAGACGCGGCGCTGCATTCATTCGAAGAAGTATTGCTAGCCTCGCGGTAGTGTTCACTTTGGTCTCTACAAATTTAAATATCCCCATTTTATCATTAAAATATGATGATCTTAAAATTTATTTCTTTGTTTTAATAAACTGATAAATATTATAATAATAATAATGGAATATGGAACTATCGTATGGTGTTTTGTCTTAAGTATCAACATGGGAGAATAGAAAATCCATTTCATAGCGCCCCAGAACATTTCCTCTTGGGCGTTAAGGTTTTGAAATGAAACTATGATACTTTTGAAATGAACTACAAAAGCATTTAACACCATATTTTAACAACAGGTATATGTAGAATAATTAAAATATAACACATTGTTAAAACAGGAAGTAATCTATCACGGCGGACTATACGTCACGCTTAATCGCTTGGTCACTGTAACGATATTGTCAACGAAAATATAACAAACAGTTTTAAAAGCTACAAAGTCATTCGCTTGAATGAAATATCATAAGATTAATGAATAATTTTGTTTCAAAAAATGATCTACAGTAATCTGTGGTAATGGTTTTCACATTTTCCATATTCAAATATACCAATGAAATATTAATGAGATAAAAAAATATAATATAATTTATTAAGTTGTTACGAACGCCTTTTTGCTGAAATATTGACCGAAAATTTACTAAATGTCACACAATTTTAAAGATGCCATTGAGTGTCACGATGCCACGTAAACAAGCATCTAATTGTTGCCGTAATTAAAAAGCTATCTAGTGTCTGTCTATCTCTAAAATAGTGCGGTATCTAGTTGGAGCGTAGAGGCGAGGAATCCTTAGTCTAAGTTTGAATATTACCTTATATATAAAATTCTCATGTCACAATGTTAGTTACCTTACTCCTCCGAAACGGCTTTACTGATTTTTACCAAATTTTATATGCATATTCTGTAGGTCTGAGAATCGGCTACTATCTATTTTTCATCCGCCTAAATATTAAGGGTAGTAGTCCACCCCAAAATTCTTTGACAATTTTTTTATTTTTATTATGATTCAGCATTGAAAATAGTTAAAAATTTTAATTTTCGCCCTTCTACGATCGACAACTATTTTTATATCATCATCATCATTTCAGCCGGAAGACGTCCACAGCTAGACAAAGGCCTCCCCCAAATATCGCCATGACGATCGGTCCTGCGCTGCCCTCATCCATCCTACTCCGGCGATCTTAACCAGATCGTCGGTCCATCTTGTTGGGGGCCTACCAACACTACGTCTTCCGGTACGTGGTCGCCATTCGAAGACTTTACTGCCTCAACGGCTATCTGTCCGCTGATCTATGTGGCCTGCCCACTCCCACTTCAGTTTCGCAATCATTCAGGCTATGTCGGTGACTTTGGTTCTCCTACGGATCTCCTCATTTCTAATTCGATCTCGCAGGTAAACTCCGAGTATAGTCCGGGCAATGAGGAGGTCCATTCCCCGCTGAGCAACAGCGAGCTTCCTCATACGGCCCATAGTTAGCGACCACGTCTGTGTTCCGTTTGTCATCACTGGCAACACACATTGGTTAAAAACCTTCGTCTTCAGACACTGTGGTGATTCCTGATGGATTTTACGGAGATTTCCGAATGCTGCCCATCCGAGTTGGATTCGACGAGTGACCTCTTTCCCGAAATTGGACCTGCCCAACTGGATTATTTGTCCAAGGTAGACGTACTCGTCAACAATTTCGAGAGTACAGTTCCCAACTGTAACGGGAGTAGGTGTGACATGGGCAGTAGCTTCTGGAGACTCTTCAGCACAGGAGTACCACCAGCTCTTAGAAGCTTGGCTGTAATTCCATCATCACCCGGCGCCTTGTTGTTTTTAAGCTGTTTTAGGGCCATACTAATCTAGTACAGGCTGACGTCTGGGATATCTTCGGTATAGTGTCGGGTTAGTCTGGCTCTTGGGTCTTGGGTCTTCATTCTCGTGTATAACTGTCCGTAGAACTTCTCGACCTCCCTCAATAGTTCGGGATTAGACGAAATGACCCTGCCGTCGCCTGTCTTTAGCCTCGTCAGTTGGCTCTGCCCTATAGACAAATCTCGTGCGAATACTTTGGAGCCTTTGTTACGCTCTATGGAAGCCTTCACAAAATCTGTGTTATAGTGGCGTATATCGCGAGTCAATAACTTGGAGATTTGTCTATTAAGCTGCCTATACAGGGACGCATCGTCCGGCGACTGAAGGGCCATTTGGCGTCTTACATCCATTAATTTGAGGGTAGAGAGTGAGATTTTTCCAGTTCTTTTTGTACGGCTGGTCTTAAAGAACTTAGACCCTGCCGTTTAAACAGCTGCCACGAACCTGTTATTAAACTCGTCCACGTCAACGCATTCACCGAGGCATTCGGAGTGGAATTCGAGTTGAAAGTTTTCCGGGTTTTGGATCTGGATGGGTGCAGGCCGGAGCGTAGACTTCACCAGTCGAAACCGCTCCAGTTTTGGATTTATATTTAATGTGCCTCATACTATTCGGCGATCACTCCCAGTTTTCACTGAGTTTATGACAGAGACATCATTAAATATATGTCTTTTGGTTGACATGATGAAGTCAATCTTATTTTTGGTGGCACCATCGGGGCTGATCCAAGTCCAAACTACAGTAAAAAAGACTAGCTTGTTACTGGTGTAGATTTGAGTGTTAGTTGTTTTTCAAGCTCTTATACATTGTGCAATTTATTTCCGCAGAAATATTCCGGGATATTCATCTTCTAATTTGATACATGGATAAGCTTGATTGAAGATTATAAAGGTTATCATTGGTGCCTTTTTAAAACATGCCGAATTAACAAACATCAAAATTGTCGTATAAATGTTCATACTAACGGACAAACAAAGCCATGTTTTGTTTTACGTTATATTAATATCTATTAATAGATTTAAGTCAAATAATCGAGTGAAATTGCTTATATGTTAAACGCAGTAAAAAATTCAAATAATACCGCCCGACACAATATGCAAGATAAATGTGCCCACTATAAAAGTGTCAGCGTTGAAAAGCTGCATAAGCGTAGCAATGAATTTCGTTGATATGTCACGAAGCTGACGGCTCACAAAAAATGTGCTTTATCCTAATCTGGATTCATGATCCTTCAACCAGAAATAAAATACGTAAAATAAATGATTACTTTTATTTTAGGTATTTGCAAAGATTTTCTACTTTAATAAAAGCAACAGGTATAAAATTCTGGCAAATGTGTCGGGAAAAAGTCTTCTCTCATAATATTATACTATGTAGTGTATAATATTTTAATTTAATATCTATGGCTGTACTATTCTTATCTGGCTGGTTTTGATAAAAAAGTTTACATTTTTTTCCGAAAAAAAATAATTAGTAATATGATGTTTCAAGAATAGGCTTAAAATATACTATTGTATAGACGAACTGAAAGCCCGATTATATATAATCAATTTTGAATTTCATTCATTCATTCATCATCAGCCGGAAGAGGGAGATGATTGGAGGAGATGATTGGGGGAGACCTTTGTCCACTGCTGGACAAAGGTCTCCCCCAATCATCTCCACGACGATCAGTGTTGTCTGTCATGTTTTTGGGGTGTTGGCCGTGTTTTTTGCCGCAGTTGGCAGCTGCCCATCCTCCAATCTATGTATCCCTTAGTCGCCTCTTAAGACACTTACGGGAGGAGATGGATGGTGATATTCTGGTGCGACACCACGCACGTCAATTTAGCTAGTTGAATAATATTTAAAATTCTAAGGAGCTAATTTCAAGCGTGGCTTACTGTTTTCGACTTGTCAATCGGTTATAGTAACAATAGATTCGCTCTCCTTTTCCATCTTGCTTTATCTCCAGATGTTTATCTCTCTCGCACGCTATGTTTGTCTAGATACGCTACTATTATATAAATAAGACTATGCTTTCTAGCTATTTTTCATACTTTGTTTTTCTGTAAAAGAAGTGAATCTGATAAAGCACTCGATACATTTTAATGTTAAAATTTATATTTATCCTTCTTTTCTGATGCTATATTATAAACCAAAAAATGAGCCTTGTGATGAAGCCCTCGATCGGTATGATAAAGCTATAGGGTTTTTTTTCTCGTGTAGCTGGTTCGATTACCGGTTCATCCAGGCAGTTATTTAAAAATCAATGAATGCAATATAGATCGTTTTTTAAATTAAAATAAAGTCTTCCTTCAGTAAATGATACATCGACATCCTGTATAATGAAACATTATTGGTTGAATAGTATTTGTATTGCAAAATATATGGGTATTTCTCAGTAAAAAAAAGAGGTTCCGGATAAGTAATCACCAGCAAACATACACTAAAACCTTCTCCAAAACAAGCTTTATCTTGTGGAGTAAGTATTATACCGCAGTATACTGCGAATACTACTGAAGCGACCGGTTATAACCGAAGGGGAAAAAATCGGTTTCGTCGGTTATACAGAGCATGTAATTCTTGTCAATTATTAATCTCTGTAACTTATCTCAATTATTTCATTTAACTTGCTAATAGTAAATCAAGTATTAGTAAATCAAGGATAAAAGTTGTGACAGACTATTCTAAAAGTTTCGGAGTTTATATTAGGTCAATGCTGAAATAAAAAGTACGAACGATTTATTCTTTCTTACCTGCAAATTGAAAAAGTTGTAGTCGCTAAAATTAGGGTAGATAACGTGAAACGGATTCCGGGAACGCTTAGAATTTTATCTTAAAGAGTCGAAAATAGGTATTATTATCTTTTAGTTATTATATATTAGTATTTAGTACTTTTCACAACAAACGTAGTGTTTGCTCCGACTGAAACTGGAATAAAGACTTTCTTAGCACAGGTTTAAAAATAATAGTCGTGTATTCACTTTGTACTAAAAATGTTGATATATAAACGTAATCTTTGTTGTTCTAACCAGCGTAAGAAATATTCTTAGTTGAATGTAAACGGAAAATTTTATAATTACTTGAGGCTTCTATTGTTTTCGGCTGAAATGCTTTTCGCCGCAATAATTACTGTTTCAACAAGATAAAGGTTTTTATGTACTGGAATTGTTTTAAGGACCGCTCTGGACTGAAGAATCATTGCGCCTATTGTTCTTACGAAATAATCATGGCAGCAAAATATAATAACAAATAATAAAATCAAAATCTGTTTTGTGATGACACTCACTTATTATGAACGGTAAGGTGTTTATTTTATAAACTTATATATCTTGAGATGTCTTTAAAATATATAGGATTACCAGTGGGAGGCTCCCTTGGACAGGAAGTCGGGTAGATTATGGGTACCACAACGGCGCATATTTCTGCCGTGAAGCATTATTGTATTTCGGTCTGAAGGGTGCCGTAGCTAGTAAAATTCCTGGGCAAATGAAATTGCTCGCCTCGTCCCTTATTTTCATAAATTAAAAATTAGGGTGGATAGACTTTCAAAAACTTATTGTGAAAAATGACTCTACGCTGGTCTTAAAATTCCTTGATCGACCATTAAAATTGTCCAAAATATCAAATATAAATTTTTAAGGACTCTAATAACGAATGAAGCTCCGGAAATTTCTTTCCAGGAACATTACTGACGCTTCTAAAATACTAATAATATTAACTTATCCAAACTTGATATGTTTTTTTCTTTCTTTATCAAATATACATCTATTAGATTTAAATTACTTCTTTATTTAGATAAATACGTACAAAAATTTTTCCAGGAATCTGTGAAGAAATTATGTACAATTATATTTACAGTCAGCAAGTAAATAAGTAGGTAGGTATATTTACATTTAAGATTTCAATTAGCAAGTTTTATTTCCACAATATTTAAAGTATTTTCGCAATGTTACTGTAAATTATGATCAGACTCGGTATATTTCCTGTAAATTAACCTGAAATACTAAACTTGTACAAATACACTGGCCTGCAAAAGTAAGTATCACACTTTTCAAATTAATTTTTTTTTCTTAACTATAGAAGGTAGAGATTTAAGATTAAAAACGTTTTTTTGCAAATTTTATAGGCTTTAATTCTTAGAAACTAAAATTATACATTAGTAACATTTTAAACTTAAAAAAGATAAAGCAATGAAAATAGACATTTTTAGTTTAGTGTAAAAAAATTCAACTAAAATGTATTACATGTTATTTAATCTTTAATAACTGGTATTGCCTCCTCGAGCTCTGATTACAGCTTCGAGCCGGTTTGGCATACTGAACACTAGGTTTCGGAGCCGATGTTGGGGAAAATTCTCCCATTCTTCTACCAGGGCCTGCTTTAGTGCCCTGAGGGTGGTGGTGAGTAGGTGGTGGTCTGCGATTTCTGACTAGCCTCCCAAGCTCATCCCAGGCGTGTTCAATCGGGTTGAGATCAGGACTTCTTGATAGCCAAGCCATCACGCTGATACCGACCTCCTGAATATACTCTTGTACGATATGAGCCGTGTGTGGCCGGGCATTATCATGCATCAGCATCGATCCATCACCCACATTTGCTAAATACGGCCCTGCATACTCATTGAGAATATTCTCTTCGGCATATCTTTGCCCAGTGAGGGTGCCATTTTCTATGGCTACTAGCTCTGTGCGACCTTCTGAAGATATGCCAACCCATACATGTACACTGCCTCCACCGTATTGGACTCTTTCTGAGATGCAGGCTTGAAGGTATCGCTCACCAGGTCGCATGTAAACACTTCGCCTTCCATCAGAAGTGTAAAGGGAGAATCGAGACTCATCTGCAAACAAAATTCTTGACCATTCTTCTTCATCCCACTGCATGTGTTTACGGGCGTATTGCAGTCTCGCTACTCGATGCTGTCTCTCGAGTTTTGGGCCACTCGCTGGTCTTCGGGGTTTCAAATTTGCTTCAGCAAGTCTTCTTCTCACTGTACTGTCACTAATGTAGTCCCTCCGGGTCTGAAGTAGCTGTTGCTGGACTTCAACTGCATTTTGGTGGCGATTTCTTAACACAGTGGAAATAATATAACGATCTTCTCGGGCACTGGCACACCTGGGTCTGCTATTACAAGGTCTCCTCAGATGGTGTCCAGTCTCTTCGTACCTTCGCTTTACCTTCTGGACCTGTTCGTACCGTCACACCCACCATTCTTGCAGTGCGACGCATACTGATGCCTAGTTCCAGAAAAGCCATGATCCTAGCACATTCTTCAACTGAAAGAGGCATGATAAATAAATGTTATGTGCTTTTTAGCATAAATTTTTAAAACAAGACCCATCGATCTTGAAAAAAATTTAAAACAGAAAGAAAAATGTGAATGGTAAAATTGTAATTCGGAAACGTCCACTTGGAAAAAGGAATGGTTTTGTTTTTAAAGTTTTTTTTCAGCCAATTCTTAAAAGAAGGTTACCGACAATAAAGCTTTTATGTACAAAATTAAATTCTCTTTGGAGTCCTTTTTATTTCGAAAGTATATCTTGTGAACTTAAAACGTTATCTCAATTTTAAAAGTGTGATACTTACTTTTGAAGGCCAGTGTAGTTTCACGGTGAGACAGAGTAAGTTCATTTTTGCACTAACTCTTCATGTTCCAAACCTTGAGAAAATAAAAAATTGATGTTCTAAGTTGAACTTTATTAAGGATTATTTTTTTTTAGAACTACAGGATGTATTTTTAAGTGTGCCCATACGATTATTCCGTAACTACAATATATACAGTAAAATGATATCAATAACATTTTAAAATCAAACGCGAATTAGGTATCCATAATTTTGATATTAAACACTTCCGTACATTTAGTATCAGATAAGTAGTTTTTTAAGTCTTTTTTCAAACAATAAGGGATGAGACAAGCACGACGTGATCGTAATTGATAAGGCCTGCCCATTACAATGCAGTACCGCTCAGGATTCTTGAAAAAACCAAAAATATGTGATTCAACATTTGCGCTCGTCTCTTTGAGACATAAGACATTAAGTCTCGATTGTCCAGTAATTTCACTAGCTACGGCTCCCTTTTGACCGAATCACAATATTGCTTACACATTACTGATTCCATACAGTGGTACCCATAATTTAGCCGGCATCCTGTGCAAATAAGCCTGCCTCTGGTTAATCACTTACTGATTAGGTAAAGTTTTTTGATATCAGTTATAGTTACAGAATAATCACCTAGTATCACTTAACCATCACTTGTATTTTATTATATTTCTACTAAATGTAGTAAAGCATAAACTTTTTCGCGAGACAAGATAGAAGAAGTCATTTTATCACAGAAGCTATAAAATAGATCGAGTGGAGAACAAGTCGCAATATATGGTTTCATAAAAAGCACGGAAACATGAAGTGTTCCGGCAATATGTTAGCAATTTCCTATTACCGTTCAGAACGTTTCTTGACCTAAATTATCGGTTATTGCATCGATTTTTTAAGATTCTGATCGTATAATTTAATTCCTATAATAAGTGTAATTTTGCGTTCATATTATAATCGAGGTATATGTATCAAACTAAAAAGTGCTTAAAAATTGTTAGGTTTATTTTTCTTCTGATATACCTTCGTAACTGTGTCAAATGTTCATTGTTTTAGTCTATGATTAGTTTATGACTAGTGGACTACACTCACATTCGGTCATGTCCATATAAAAATATGTTTATTATGATTTCATTCAATTTGTCAAACCCAAGAGAAGCTAGCGAAGGACCTTTGATTCCGTCAGAAGCGGTGGTTTTTCCCAACAGGTGCCTCATGTTGAGTATAATATTCTCTATTGTCGTCCAATCTGGTCAAAAAAAAAGTTTAATATTTCACATACGGCATGTATTTTTGGTAGCAATTAAAACCATTAATGATGACGTAAATCATTACGCGCGAAGCAGATCACTGCTTCGCGCTTTCAACAAGTTGCTAGAAAACTTACAATTCGGCAAACAGCACAGCTTGAATTTTCATTACTATATATTTTAATTTAAATATGTATAATCACGTTATTGATATACTCACAAAAATAAGGTGGTTTCATTCAAGTTCAAATATTTTTATTCAAAATAGGATTCAAAATCACTTATGGAAAGTCAAAAACTACCACCCATTCAAACTAGACTGCCTTAGATCTGAGAAGAACGGACGCAAGAAACTCAGCAGGCTTTTTTTTATAAAAATATTGATTATAATGTAATATCGTAAAATAAACATTTATAATTAAAGAGCCTGAGGGTGTTCGCTTCATTCCCAGTCTGTGGTATCATTAAGAAAATCGTTTATGCTATAATATACTATTACATCAAACAAGTCTAATCATATTATTATAAATAAAATCCCTTATAACTTTACCTGGAAGATATCGCTGATTTGTGATAAGGTCGCCTTATTGTACTACGATATCTCTGTAGAAATTAGCATTATTTTTCTAGAGCAATAAATAATTTCAATTCATTTAACATCAAGGATTTCCGAACACCAAAGATGTAAACTAACTGAAAGCGCTTTCAATTTAATTATTTTCACTGGAAGTGATTGTTTAACTGTATAACAGAATTCCAAACTCTCAAATAAATGGTGGATGTGATTTCCATAATAATTTATTAAAAATTATACTTTATAGTTGCAATCTTTATGCGGACTTAGTCGCGGGCAGAATACAGTCATTGTAGTAGTATATTTTTCATCAAGATAATTCAAGCCGATCTTGAGTTATAAAAGGATATAGGCAGACAGATAAAAATTCAAAAATCTTAGGGTTCGTGTCAGTGAGTTTTGAGTGGTATCACAAAATGTAATTATAGACAAAGCCTACGTTGAAATAATAGATTTGTTTAGTAGATAAATATAAACAAAACCATTTGCACCAACATTGGTATTATTTAATCATGTAATAATTGGTGAAGTAATGTACCTACTTAATAATTGAAAAAAAAAAAGTTAACTTCCTATTTTATCCTGTTTAATACTTAAAAAAATAATTTCTCTGCATGCTGTGTTTATTTATAAGTAATCACCACATTTATCTCCTAGTTCTATGTTCTACTTATTAAATTTGGGCGTATTTTGTAAGTAATTATAAATAAACCTAACAAATAAATAAATATTTAAACACTTTAGTCAGTATAGCATAAGTACCTAAGCGTTAACAAAGCCTATGTAAATACCAATCAGTGAGGCGTATCTCTAAAATATATAAGATCAAGACTAGTTTATCTCCCGTAAGCTTTATCCTGCTCTTTGGAAGGCTCTCGGGTGGAAAATTGCGTGTCTCTGTCAGCTCGATATAACCTTACTAAAATGACAAAGGTAGTAAGTGTCCTCTTGTCTTGTAAGAAATTCAATTTTCCCGACACTTGTTCATTTTGTTGGTGATTGAAAAAAAATACTTACTGGTGATATTAAGTGTCTTTTTCGCCAATTTTCGCTGATTTCGCAACACGGCTTTTTAGTTTCGTCACACATTGTTCGAGACTAGCCCGAGTACGTCCACTTGGAAGTAGTATTAGTTGCCGCACTTTGCGACTATGCCTGCAGTATCTTGTTGGAGCGCAGCGGAGACCAATCCTTAATCTAAGGGCTTCATAATATTATCAACTAAATGCAGGCTTTATGTTTTATGCTTCATGGTGTTTACGCGGACGACTTCGCGGGCAGCAGCTAGTCATGAATATGTACTATATAGGTAATTATTATCATCTGTAATTTATTGTAGTTATAGTTTATTGAGTGTACCATGCAATACCTTCTCAGGTTATTACTACTTATAAGCCTAAATATTATTAACCTGTATTAAACGTTATTTCAGCTGTTAAAATATAGTCGCTCATTACATCCCTTGTAATTTACAAAATTTAATCTAATATATAAAATTCTCGTATCGCGGTGTTTGTATTTAAACTCCTCCGAAACGCCTTGACCGATTCTCATGTAATTTTGTGTGCATATTGGATAGGTCTGAGAATCGAACAACATCTATTTTTTTTATCTCATTTTTCATCCCCCTAAATGGTAAACTCATTGTACAATGAACGAGCCGTGTAGGGAGTGTATTACATTTATATACATATGTACACACTCGTCTCTCCAACCAGTATATCACTTATATCATACAATTATGAACGATCCGTGTAGTGTTTGTATTACGTTTATATACATATGCACACACGAAATAGTAATATGTTAACATTACTGTTTTCGGTCTGAAGGGCGCCGTAGCTAGTGAAATGACTGGGCAAATGAGACGTAACATCGTATGTATGTGGTGCCGATCAGAATTTTTGGGTTTATAGCAATTTTGTAAATAATGTGTAAGCGTTATTGTGTTTCGGTCTGTCTTATCTTATGTCTTTTGGGTTTTTAAATAGTCCTGAGCGGCACAGCATTGTAATGGGCTGGGTGTATCAATTACCATCAGCTGAATGTCCTGCTCGTCATGTACCTTACTGTCATAAAAAAAAGATTTAAAGAGAGTCAACGATTGTACTATTGCAACATCAACGCTTTTTAAACCCAACCGACTTATATCTACGGATAAAGAAAACTTTCGAAACAAAGGGCCTAAGGTGTTACCAGCACGAAGCTTTTAATAAATTGATCATTAATCTTGATTTCAATGTTTCATGACTTTGTAACTTTTTTGAAAACTGTTTTGCAATATTTCCGTCAACAATGGACCCACAGTGACCCAGCGGTAAAGCTCGACTCATGTGTACATCGTGATAAATTGCGTTCATTGTTATTTTTAATTTTGAATTTGATGCAAAAATCTGACAACATGTGTGTGTGAATTATCGTTATTTATAATATTTTTGTTTACTCCGGGTTCAACATGGAACAGTTATCATTTACTGATGGACAATAACATTTCCGACCACAGGAGATTTCCTTGACTTATTCAATGCGTAAAATAGTTTAGCATAACTTGTTGTCCTAAGCATTTTTTTAAAGCCGGCTAGCTGGTTGTGCAATACACAAACATAAGAGTTTCAAAGTCAAAGTCAAATAAACACTATTCAAATAGGCTCAAACTAAGCGCTTCTGAATCGTCACTATAAATATTTCTTTAGAATTACTGAATTATCTATATTATGTTCTTAAAAAGTTGAGCTCGTGAGAAAAATATAATATAAGAAACTCAACGGCCACTCATTTCAATCAAATAGAGTATTTTACAATGGCTGTAATATACATAACAAATTAGTTTGTAGGGTGCATCCAATATATGAGTCGTTTTTAAATTATATAAATTATTTCATGGAAATTAATAAACAATTAAAAATAAATATAAATTACCGTATATTAGATGCATCTCCCTTCTAAATAGAAGAACTAAAGTAACCTTAAATTAGGTGACGATATAGTGTTGCTCTCAAGGTCATCGAAAAAATGAGAGGAAATTATATAAGATCTTTGCAAATTAAGTAACAGAATAGAACTACATCTAAATGCAGCAAAAACATAGGTGATGAGGCCTGTATATGTCAACGTTAACAGTTAACAGCGCTCAAGATGTGTCAAGAGCTTATATACCTAGGTAAATCTATTTTATTATAAAATTAAAAAAGAAACAAAGATGTGATTGTCAGGATAATAAACATGACATGGACAAAGTTATGGAGATTAAAATAATTATTTAAATCTATCTTACCTTTAAAACTGTAAAAGATTGTTGTGGATCGATTTTAACTACCGTGCTTGTACTGCAGCTAACAAACCCGGTATTAACCGGCATCCTGTCCTAAGAAGCTTCCCTC
>CATIXN010000003.1:3781204-3798867 GCA_949711725.1 Leptidea reali | reverse complement strand
ACATTACCCCAAATATCTAAACGATACTCGTACCTTGCTACTTGAATATTTTATCATGTTATACGTTGAACTAAGAATGGTTGTTTTAATAAAAGCAACCATTCTTCGTAGAACAGACAAAACTGTAATAGTATGAAGGAGTTGTAACTGAAACACGCGAAATGGCGGATTCTTACTCAAATTTAAAATAATACAACTATTGCAATTCGTCTCAAACGTCGAGAAGTCTCCAATAAAAACAATATATTCTAATACAACTGCGAATCAAACAGAAAAGTTGTATACTTACTAGGACAATAAAAAGTTACTGATATTTTGTATGTTTCTATTGATTTCTATTACTGACCCGATTGTTGCGAGTGAAGTTGTGAATCCTAGATATAGTTTACTACACGTAAGATAAATCAGAAACTGAGCAAATAGAATAGCAACGAGGCAATAAACTCACGATTTTTTCAGGTTTTATTACGTCATAAATGGCAAAAACTACAAAGTTGAGCATTTGGTCAGACCGACAAGTCAGCAAGAACTATTGACAATGAGGGGTGTAATAACTGTGGTTTTTCCCGTCGACTTTATGACCACATAAAGATAACAGACCAAATTGATAACACTGAAATATTTTCCGTATTGTTAAAGTATCACTTGAGTCTCTAATGATTTAACAAAACTTTGAGCATATTGCAATTCCAAATATTCGATTTATATAATATTATATTAAAAATATTCAAATATATATTTCTATAATAAGGCTTAAATATCATTAGGTAAAAGAAAAACCGACTGCAATACGAATTAAATAGATAATAATAAATAAAAAGGAAAATATATATTATATATTTGTATTAAGTTTTTAGGAAATTTAGAGCTAATTTTGAGACAAGCCTAACTTAAAATATTTTATTTATAATATGTTACGAAATTTAATAGAATTGTTAAAAACTTTTATGCGGTTAAGTTTAATTTTCATTTGGTTAAGACTTATTATTGCGGGATGTTAACTACCGTTACAATATAACTAACGTTTTACATTTTCCTGACAAGTTACGAAACCACAAGGGCATTGTTGATGCGTTACCAAGATATTAAGTAACAATAAGGTGGTTAAGTTAAAGTGAGTTCAGAAGTATAAATCCTTGCGGTCCCCAGTCGTCTTCCGCCGGGATCGCTTCTGCCGTAATTAAGTAGTTCCCGGCAATCAGAGCAGATTTTATCTGTGCTGCAAACATTAATTACAGGTGGAAAACTATCTGTTACATTCCTGCTGATTGCATTGATTGTTTGATTCTCCACATAATTTATTATTTTGTTTGAATTAGAGTAATTGGATGTCTATAATTCGATTTATTTATATTCTTGTCTTTTTAGCTAAATTATTATCTTTGACCTATATATCACTAAAGTCAAATAATTGGTAGGTATTTGGTTATTTTATAAATTAATAAATTGAGTAAAAACTTGCATATATAAATATAAGGTGTCTTTATTTTGTTTTCACGGGTATTATATATATTATCTACCACTGTACCAACATTCATCGATTGTTATGGTGATAAAATAACAAAATATTTCTTAAGTGTCTTTTATTACTGTATAAACAGTCAGACATAAATCATCATATTTTTTAGCATTAACGTCAAATAAATGATGTTTATTGAAATAATAAATAATTGTTTACTTATCCAAATTTAATGAAAATAGCAAAAATATTGAACCCGCGCTTCTCGGAATATCTCCTAGTGCCCAGTCCCCAGTGTTCTGTGAGAATGACGCATTAAAATTCAAATTATTATTTACTTTTAATAAAAATAGGATTCGACCACTCGAAAATATACGCCCCGGACTTGAGAAGAACGGGTTACTTTTTTTAAAATAAAATTTTGTGATAACAAAATTTACTAATTAGCCTGAGGGTGCTCACACCAATCTCAAGGTATTCATATTATTTACCATCGTCAATATGGGCCGTATAAGGAAGCTCATGGCCGCTCAGAGTGGCAGCTGCTCTGAAGTGGCAGTGGGCAGGGCACATAGCTCGACGGACAGATTGCCGTTGGAAAAAATAAGGTCCTCGAATAGCAACCACGAACCGGAAGGTGACGAAGACGAAGAGGTTGGTAGGTCTCCCATCAGATGGACCGACGAACTGGTCAAGATCGCCGGAATAGATGGTTATAAGCACAACACAAGACCGATCGTCATGGTGATCTTAGGGAGAGGCCTTTATCCAGCAGTGGATATCTTCCGACTGAAACGATGATGATAATTTACCATCGTAATTATTAATTTTGATTCATAATATTGTATCAATCAAATTAATTTATATACAAGCTGAATGTGAAAATCAACATTTATAATAAAATTGTAGAAATTTCGAGAATAATAAAAGCATAAATCAGCGGAACTCATTTATTGTATTGTTAGGCCATCAAATGTTTTCGGTTTCGCTTAACATAATACAAAAGGAACGAAATTAATATTGAATTGAGTAATAATATTGTAATTGTGACCCATTATTTCAGAGGGTTATTAATAAAAAAACTCGTCTGATAGGCTTTTGTTAAAATATTTGAGGCTGAAATACTTTACGAAAAAAAAATAAGTTAAACTTCAGGGGCCACTATGTTGGATTTTAAAAATTATTTTAAAATTTAAAATCAAATTACACTTAAAATTTAAAATCAAATTACATTTAAAATTTAAAATCAAATTACACTTTCTAAAACTTTCAATAATATCACCTTAATATTTTGAGGCTCAATATTTTGGCACATGGCAAGGCAGTCAGATCTGACATTCACCAAAGTACTTACGTCAGTTATATCAGAAACTAATCGTTTAAACTATGTGTCTTTGATATTTTTTTGGATATGAAGATAAACCGTATGCTAGCTGAATAGTCCTTTTGGGTGTGAATTATCGTCTGTTATTAGTACCATCTAATTCATATTGAGCGTAAGCTTGTGAGAATAAAATCACTGTATGAGCATCATTTACGAGGTATTTGAATTTGGAAATGTTACTTACTATGATTTTGAATTTGGTTTCGCATGTAGCAATTGGAGTTACTAGATTTAATGGGCCACTCTTTGAATAAAATGGTTTATAGTATATATAGTATTATAGTTTGGGACATCTGCCCTCCCCATAACAGGTCTTTCCAAGCTCAAAGCTAGCATAATATAGGTCTTGCCAAAATCAGATTGATTTTTCGCAAACTACCATAGTCGTGATTCCCGGTTGACATAATACATGTTGACCATAGTGATATATATGTCAAAGATAATTACATAGCTAAAAGTCTAATAAATCTAATTATAGACATCTAATTACTCTAACACAAACACAATAATAAATTATGGGAAGATTCAGACAGTCTGTACAATTTTTTTTATCTCATCACCACTGGAAAATTCATTGAGTAGCCGGGATTAGAGGTACCGTTATTTCAAACTCCAGTAATATGCACCTCGTGTATTTTCGACTAGTATGTGGTGCATTCCTAGAATTAACTTCGTTAATTAATCTTCGTTAGTTAATAATCTATGATCACAAAAACAGCAAATTCAACTAAACTACTCATTCACAATATTATCTCGACACAGCAGATATTCCCGGCTATTCTTCTTGCGGGGTTGAAAGCTAGAGCTGCTAGTTTCATAGCTAGCTCTTTTGATAAAAAAAACCACCAACAGGTATACTTGCATCCCTGATTATATTTATGCACTAGTTTTTTCTGTTCCGTGTTTATGCACAACAATAGAAGCAGTAGGACATAAATCAAAATCGTGCGTCACGTTGTAATTTTTTGGAGAGACGTTTTCGGATTAGATCTTTTAAACTTCAGCCTTGAAATAATATTTTCGCATGTAAAGATCGCATATTGTTTCAGGAACACTTTAACATTCCTATATTAACCATTTCATAAAATCAGATAATAAAACGTAATTGTGATATAACAAATTGCATTTGTAATATCATTGTTATCCCGATATTGTTATTGTGATAATTGTTCTTGTTGGTCGCGCCTGTTCTTGTAATGTAAATATTAGTCGGAACATGAAAACTCAGTACAAACTATACTGCACTTTCAATTATAACTTTACCACTAAATACAAACGACACGGTGCTTATTAGATTTTTACAAGCCTCTAACGTGGAATATTCACTTTGAACAAATGCTGTAACTGAATTTAACCCAATTGTTATTTAAAACGAGCGTGATGTGATTATTAATAAAATGTATACTATTCCGTGAGAGTTATCGAAAGAAATCAGTTTCAAATTTTTGAAATAAAACATGGATCCACGGTATATCGAAATTGACATTCTAGTAATTCCTCTAGTATTTCAAAAGTGCATTAATGGGTCTAAGATAATTTAAAAGTCTCGATAGTCTAGTCTCTTGCTGTTAGACAACCGATGAAAGCAGCCCAGGCTAATACTAAAGTGTGCGTGATAAGCTACGTCTTACACTTCCGATTTGTATGACATTTTGTGTAAGTGTACGTGAATTGCTCAAAATAGAGGTAAACTCTAAACTCAATTTATTTCAACCTTTTTAATAGTTTTCATAGTCTATCCACACCTTTAAGTGATCTAAGCAATGGGTATGATTGTTGAGCATAAGTTAAATTGCAACCCTTTCCTTTGAAAAAGACAACAAATGAACGTACGGGTCACCTGTTGTTAAGTGATCACCGCCGCCCACAATCTCTTGCAACACCAGAGGAATCACAGGAGCGTTGCCGGCCTTTAAGGAAGGTTTACGCGCTTTTTTTGAAGGTACCCATGTCGTATCGTCCCGGAAACACCGCACAAGGAAGCTCATTCCACAGCTTTGTAGTACGTGGAAGAAAGCTCCTTGAAAACCGCACTGTGGAGGAACGCAACACATACAGATGGTGGGGACAACTTGTGGCGTATCGTGCGAAAGTGGAATTCGGCGGCAAGAATCAGGTTAAACAGCTCTTCGGAACACTCCTCGTGATAAATGCGGTAGAAGACACACAATGAAGCGACGTCTCTACGCAACGCCAAGTGATCCAGCGGTTCACAGAGCACAGTTCACAGTTCCCCGACAATTCGAGCTGCTCTGCGTTGCACGCGGTCAAATGGATCGAGCTGATACTGGGGTACGCCAGACCAGATATGACAGCAATACGTGTGTGGCCGGACCTGCGATTTGTAGAGCGCTAGTATGTGGGCCGGCTTGAAGTATTGCCGTGCTCTAATGACGCCCAATTTCTTTGAAGCCAATTTGGCTCTGCCTTCCAGATGGCTACGAAATTGGTAATCGCTCGAGATTTGGAGACCCAGTATGCCGATACTCGGCGAAGCTTTAAGGGAAGTGTTGTCGAAGAGCGGTGATACGACAAATGGGGTTTTTTTTAGTGGTAAACGCGCAAACTTGAGACTTCTGGGGGTTAAATTGGACAAGGTTCAATTTTCCCCATTCCGCGACCTTCTCAAGAGAGGACTCGATAGAAGACACAAGTTTCTCCCGGCACTGGTCGACGATTTTCCGAGAGAGACCTGCATGGCCCATGTATACGGCATCACCAGTGCTGTCATCTTTATAGCAATGAATGTTGGAGGTGTCCAACATATCATTGATATGCAGAAGATACAATGTGGGAGACAGCACACAGCCTTGGGGCACTCCAGCATTCACGGGCTTCGGGTTTGACCAATATCCGTCGATAACTCCGTCTGTATCTCATCTAATACCACTCCAACTAATGAAGGCTGGCTGGCTCCACATATTTCAGCTGGTCCTTGAAAAGGAAAAGCTCTGCTACATTTGTGATTCTGGTTAATTTCCTGATATGTCGTAGGTATCAGGTAGACTTTTTCCTATATTATTATCAACTGATAAAGCTGCTATCTGGAGTGCGTAAACACATGACTAGTGCAGTTAAACTTCTGCATACTATTATTTAATATTTTATATTCATATTCATAGTCATTTATTTGCTATTAAATAGGGTGGTACAAATTTGGTCTTACAATAGCTTAAAGTATCTCCTATTTAGCCATTTCCAATAGCATGCAAACTTGGTATTGGGCAAAAATTTTATTACAATATAAATTAATTTACTTTATATATCACAAAATTATAATTTTATACAATACAAAAAAAAATATTAAAGTCAAGATTAGAATAATCCACTTACAATGCAATGTCAAAATCCTTTACTCTTTGTGGTCAAAAAACTCTTCTATTGAATAAAATGTGTTCTGAAGAAGCCAACTGTGTAAGGATACTTTTAATCTTGAAAAAGGTAACAACTTAAATGAATCAGGGATCTTATTGAAAATTTTCATGCCCATCCAGAAGCAATTTTTCTGAAATAAAGTGCTATGTGGAACGACACGCTCTTTGCATAATATGTATTTGAAGTATACATAGGTATATTTAAAAAAAATGTGTATGCATAATGTGTACACTAAGACTGAATTACATGTGTCCCTTATCGGTCGGAATTCTTCCGTCCTTATGACTGTAGCTATATCGAACTGCCAAGTCTTAAAGGCTTTCATGAATTTCCATATTTTGCAGAAAATATTGGCACATGAGTCATAAAAATGGACTCAGGTGTGGTTGATTGCTTTTATCTACCAAAACTGTAATATATATTCGCACCGCGATAACGATTGAAAAATAAAGTGAAATTATTAGGTAGGTATATCAGATTTGTACAACTAACTACTATAGGTTGTTATTTTCGATTCGGACCCACTACTCTCGATTAAAGTCGCAGAGCTCTTCCAACTAAGCCAACCGTCCGCATGCTGCATGATCCGTAAATCTTGGTATGCTTCACCTCTCGGGTTGTGGCTGATATGGCATATTTTTGGTAGAAATTAAATTTGTTTAACTATCTACTGCAACTCAATACAAAATTAAAGTACATTGAAAAGGAGCGATATAAATCGATCTTAACTATCTGCAAAATATTAATGCTAAAGAAAATAATCAATACTAAAACTTATAATACGGAATGAATATCTCGTTCTCTATTGTCTTAATCTTGTCAATTATTGAAAAAAGAAACAACTTTAGGGGTTTGGTAAACTTTGCATAATCTACCAACAAGTAAAGGCAAATCAACGGCTATAAATAAGAAAAGGGCTACAGAACATACTCTTTACGATAAAGATTTCAATTTTCTTAGCATGCGCTTCACGAAGGTAATCCTCCCTTATATTTTACGGCAACTTTTTCAATTTTCAAGTAAAAATAAATTGTTCATTCTTTTTTATTTCATCATTGACCTAATGTAATAGTAACTTTGAATCATATAAAACTATTTAAAATGAAATGTTACTTGTAGGAGCTTTTAACCTTTATAAGTAATATATCAGTATGTCAGTAGTAAAATTTATTAGATGTTTATTCTTACACCAGTTGAGCAATGTATTGTATTGTGTATATCACCAAGTTCTGACCCTCGTTTTGTTTATAAGATGGTTTATTTTGCATGGTCTTATAGCTTGTTTCAACAGCTTTCTTATACATTCACTCAAATCATCATAATTATACGAAATATATTAATACACGTAAAATAATACGCATTGACAGGCAATTACGCGCGCGCCAAAATCGCGCCGATCTAAGACATACCGCGGCGGCGCGGGGGCACGCCGATTTAATTTTAAATAATATTATTATGAAATGTTTCCATAATACATGAGTAAATAAATTCATGCAATATAATTCCATTTGATATTTCATTTGCTGTTACGTTTTATGCCTTGTGAAAGGATATATTTTTTAAATATTCGTTGAGGCTTTCATGCAATAATACTCTTAGACATCTAAATAATCATTTATAATTTAATTGTCTAGAATCATAGTCAATATAATGTATTTTCTATTAAATTTTGCTAATATTGTCACAAAAATTTCCTTAAAACCGCACTCACTCTTACACTTAAGACAATTACTGTTGTCATTTAAACAAAGGGTGTAATTACCCGGCCAAGTGCTCTTTGTAGTTGCCGCGAGCGTCGACCGCGTTCAATGGTTGTTATGTTATACATTCCTTTGCAGTTTTGCTCAATATCAATGTAGATATATTGTGCATCATACAAAACTTTACTACTCAATTTCCTCAACAAATTAATGTTGAAAATTTGACAATGGTCAAAAATATAATAATTGATTGTTTGATATAGATGTACGTGTTGATCTCTCTTATATATTGTATCTATGACTAATGTAGTTTTTTCACAATATATGGCTTATATTGCAAGTTATAGTAAAATGTTATTATGTTACTGTTTGTTGGTACTAATAAAGTAAGTAAACAAAACACAAATAAAAAAATGTTTAAATGCAAAATTCTCTATGACTTTGAGAAGACACAGAAGGTATGAAATCTAAATACCTAACAGTAGGTATAAAATTTACATTGAAGATCATTTTTTTTCAAATATGATTCTCTCTGAACACGTTATTTTAACCGACTTCAAAAAGGAGGATAAACTGCACTTTATGAAGTTATCCACATTAAAATCCGTTACTAGTTTAGGAGTTCACTGCAAATAACATCAGGACTCTGGATTTATATACATTAAGAAAGATGATAGCGTAGCTCTTATGTAAAATTCGTTCTTTCATATTCAAATCATTCGAGAAGCTGTGCAACGTAAGTTGATGATAGTAGGTCAAGACATTGCGAGTAACTTTATTGAGTAGTGTTTTCGATTGAAACATGATTCTGAAGTATTAATTGTAACACTTTACACTGCTATCAATCAAGAGTGATTCGACTGCCAGGTTCTTAGTTATTGAATTTTCAAATCAGAACTAGTTTCTCATGTGACCAAATAAGGCTCTAATTCCTCATGTTTAAATATGGCAACAATTCCCAAAAGATTCTTTTTTTGTTTTTGTTGGGATCAATTGTGTTTTGTCTTTGTACACAGACTTAGTTAACCTCGCTTCGCTCAAATATACATCGCACTGAAGCGGTACGACGAGCGATTGCGGCATCCTAGTTATTTAAGCTTTTACAAAAAAGGAACAGAAACAAATGAATGTTTATATACAACGGTAATATGTTTATAACTACCGTAATGTTTGAACAAACGATAAAAAAAACCGTACAATTATTTTTAGTTTTCATTAGGGACAGACATATCCTTTCAGTAGAATTTCTCGTTGTAATTGCAGCATTTGGCAACAAAATGAGCTATCATGGGGCTTGTGTCGACTGTCGCATCCATTTTATTGTGACGTTTCCATTGTGCACGTGGACTATATGCAATTTATAAAGAAAAAGCATACATTAATTTAGATGGTGCTTGTAAAGTCATTAATGATAGTAATTTCCTCAAGCTGTATTAGAAAAAAATAGAACAAATCATGATAAGCTATTTCATAATGCCGAGTTATTTAAAATAATAACTAGCTGACCCAGCAAACGTCGTATTGCCGATATTAAAATCGCGATACAAAAGTAACTGTTGATCGTAGATGGGTGAAAATTTGAAGTTGTATGTATTTTTTAATGCTGACTCATAAGCAAACAAATTTAAAAGAAAATGTCAAAAAAATTAAAAAAAAAATGTGATGACCACTCTAACATTTAGGGGGATGAAAAATAGATGTTGTCCGATTCTCAGGCCTACCCAATATGAACTCAAAATTTCATGAGAATCGGTCAAGTCGTTTCGGAGGAGTTCAAAGTTTAACACCATGACACGAGAATTTTATATATTAGATATTGACACACGTCTTTTATACAAATTATCTTGCCCCAAACTGGGCATAGCCTATACTATGGGCACATGACAACGATATATTAATTAATACAATATATATTTTTTTTTAAATAAGGGACGAGACGAGCATGGCGACCAGCTGCCGGTAATTGATACGCCCTACCCATTACAATGCATTGCCGCTCAGGATTCTTAAATAACCCAAAAGTTCTGAGCGGCTCTACAACTGCGCTCGTCACCATGAAATATAAGTTGTTAATTCTCATTTGCCCAGTAATTTCACTAGCTACGACGCCCTTCAGACCGAAACACAGTAATGCTTACTGCTTCACAGCAGAAATAGGCGCCGTCGTTGTACCGTTATGGGTAGCCTAGCCCGTATCCTGTGCAAAGGAGTCTCCCACTGGTAAACTTAAGCATACATAAATATAATCATGACTCCAATATAATGTAACCATTCTATACAAGAAATATTTAAACCGGCATAGAATAACTTTGGTAAGGCATCGCGTTCAATTCTTTGCCCCTCCACTTTCATCGTCTACCATATTTTTTTTAATAAGAAACATAATCAACTCTACCATAGCAGTCAAATATCACAGGTATTATTCAAACAAAGAAAAACAAACAGAAATCTTTATTATAAATCCTTCATACATTACTTAGTTCACTTAATTCTACTTAATATTATTATACTATAATAACAATACAAGTAATGGAACATACACGATATTTTTCTGGACAAACAACACCAAATACATCAAAATAATTTTCAAATATTCACAATGCTTTTGAAAATAAACGCACCACTAATCCCGTAGGATAAGTAGTGTTTCTAATAGTTAATTAAAATATTTTATTATTTTAGTTGTCACTAGCATTAAACTAGGCCTGTATTTTAATACTAGTTTATTATCAATAGTATTGACAAAATATCTAAGACGCATAAACAAATGTTTAACCTTAGATTAATATTTATCGCTCAAACTAGATACCGCACTACCTAAGAATAATAGCTTTTTTATTACTGCAACTATTAGATGGCATCTTGACACTCAATGGCATCTTTCAAACTTTGTAACATACGCTTCGTGTTATTTTTCATAGAAATTAATAAAATACAAAATACTTACTGATGATATGTGATCCCAGTGTCTTTCTTATTTCTTGTAGTATTATTTTTACAAAGTTTTACTACGTAACCCGACATTTTAGTTTCAATTATTAGCAAAGTTTAACAGAACATGCGGCACGTCTACGTCACACATTGTTCGAGACTAGCTCGAGTGGGCGTAGTATTAGTTGTCGCATTTTACGACTACGCCTGCGGTATCTAGTTGGAGCGCAGCAGAGACCAATCCTTAAAATAAGTGTTGAAAATTATTTGCACAATAAAATATCATGCTGCTGAATTTAACAACTAAACATCACGTCAAAATGTAAAATTTATCATGTTGATTCACAAACAAGCATTTGGCAAGAAACACACTAGCCGACTGCAGTAATTCCGAACCGATACGACTTTGACCGGTATCGTACCTTTTGACTTCTGGTATTGGGAATTTTAATGAGTGACTGGTCTTTACATAATAACGAAATAATTTACTATTTTTAAAACAAAACTTTTTAAAACATGAAGATATTCATATATATATGAAAGTTCATGACAAATCATAAAGCCAAAATTAAATAAATAAGAACTATTCACAATTTTTGAAGTGAATACTATTTTTATCGCGTTGGGCACTTTTTCGTATGCGAAAATCTTAAGGCGCACGCGATAAAAAAACAACAAAAACAAAAATATAAATATATATAGTTACACACTTTTTGGATGGGTGAAATCTCGTGAGTTCGCGTCACCGAAATGCTTAGTACCTATATCTGTAGCTATACAGCTGACGTATTGTGCAACATTAGTGCTGTGTATATCTTATAAGTGAAATTGAATGGATTTAGTGAAAAGTTTAATGTATATAGAGTACATTGTTGAAATATTATTGAAATTAGGTTTTAAACATAAATTGAACACTATAACTTAAGTGTTTTTAAACATTATGAAATTTTAAATTTAATTATAAAAGTTCTAAGTTTTCACTTCTATCGACAGTCTACAACTTTTTTTCTTATGAAAATAAGGGACGAGACGAGCAGGACGTTCAGCTGATGGTAATTTATACGCCCTACCAATTATAATCTAGTGCCGCTCAGGATTCTTGATAAACCCAAAAATTCTGAGCGGCACTTCAATTGCGTTCATCACCTTGATACAAAATATGTTATGTCTCATTTGCCCAGTAATTTTATTAGCTACGACTCCCTTCAGACCGAAACACAGTAATGTTTACACATTACTGCATCACGGCAGAAATAGCCGCCGTTGTGGTACCCATAATCTAGCCGGCTTCCTGTGCACTGTCAAAACTGCCAATTTTCTTTTTTTTATTGCAACTATTGTGAATATCGTATCGTTTATTGCTTAAACTAAATATTTCAACTATTTTAATGGCGACCTAATTTATGGCCATAAAACACTGCTGACCGCTAGGTATGATTAATGAACTGAGTCATATTCACTTGACATATTGGTCTTGTGATGAAGATTTGAGCAGGACAAGGGAAATGAGGGTAATGGTGAGCTACGCAATAATCTCCATTACGTAATTAAATGAAGTTCTTTAAATATTAATTTTGTTTTACACATAATTCACTTTTTACTTTTAAAGTCATTGGACTTTCCATTTACATGTAGCAAGCAATTATTTGGGAACAGAGTACCAGGGAAGAGAGTACAAACATATTAAATTTAACTTAAGTGGGAGGCTCTTTTGCACAGGATGCCGGCTTGATTATGGGTACCACAACGGCGCTTATTTATGCCGTGAAGCATTAATGTGTAAGCATTATTGAGTTTCGGTATGAAGGGCGCCATAGCTATTGAAATTACTGGGCAAATGAGACTTAACAACTTTTGTCTCAAGGTGACGAGCGTAGTTGTAGTGCCCGCTCAGAATTTTTGGGTCTTTCAAGAATCCTGAGTGGCAGTGCATTGTAATAACTAATGGGCAGGGCGTATCAATTACTATCAGCTGAACATCTTGCTCGTCTTGTTCCTTATTTTCATAAAAAAAATCTGGTGTAAAGTTCGTCCAATGGTTAATTAAGAGACACGAGGTTTTTGATTGTTAGTATCTGATCAGAGGAGCCGGCAGCATCCATTTTGATATTATTTCTTTAATCATAAACTTCATAGTACTACCGTGGAGTGCTGGGGCGTGCATGACATATAGGCAGAGGCATGAAGGCCTCGTTATGAACCTAAATAAGTATAGTGTTAAAGGTAATTTAGTTTTAATTTGGTTCCTTTATTTTATAAATAATCTATTGAACCGCCACTTATAAATTTTCTTAAACACCTACGGAAGGCAATCTACAGGCTCAACTACGACTATTTAGATCTACAGTATCCGGAGGCCTACACCCCTCCTCCCAAATACAAATGGCAGCATGGACTAAAAATAGACTACTCCGGGACGGTACCAGGCTATGCAGCCCTGGAGAATCCGTCCCTGGGCGTCCACAATTAGGACCTGTACCTAATAGTGGTTGCCCAGGCTGCCCCGCGAATTCTGGAGGGGGCAAATCTGCGCTGACTCGGGGCAAACAGAGCAGGAGGCTCAAACCACCCTCCCCCACACTCGGTGTGGACTTTTGCAACATCAGGGGGCTTCGCTCAAATTTAAATGCCGTCCACTTTCACCTGGAGACGGCGAAGCCGGCCCTGCTCTTTTTAACCGAGACACAGATATCCTCCCTGGCTGATTCATCTTACCTTTCATACCCGGGGTATAATTTGGAACACTCCTTTATACCACGGGCTGGCGTGTGCGTTTACGTCAGGGAGGATGTCTGTTCTCGACGCCTGAGTTTTCTTGAAGGACAGGACCTATCCATCATCTGGCTGCGTGTAGACTGCGATGACCATCCGCGAATCTACGCGTGCCTGTATAGGTCCCATAGCGGTAACGCAGAGACTGACCTTCTCCTCGAACACATCCAGATGGCTACAGATTCCGTGTTGCAGCAGATCCCCACTGCAGAGATCTTGTTTCATGGCGATTTTAACGCCCACCACGCCGAATGCTCACGTACCACCGATCATGCAGGGAGATCTGTTCACGACTTCGCCTTAGCATATGGTCTGACGCAACTGGTAATTGCGCCAATGCGAATCCCAGATATGCAAGATCATACACCTTCACTGATGGACCTTCTGTTGATCTCTCTCTTGGAACTCTTCATTCCATCCTCCTCTGTGTCTATCGGTGGCAGGTCCCAACCATGGTTTGACCGCTCCTGCAAAATGGCCTCTCGCCGAAAGCAGGAGTGCTATCAGGATTGGGTCAATGTGGTGGTATCTAAGGATGTGAATTCCAGCGAAACAACTTAAAAAACACTTCAATCAAGCCTCCATGTCCTTCAAAAGAGTTATTGCTGCACATTGGCAGAATTGGCGAGAGACTTGCACGCCTTCCCTCGGGAACTCGTGCGTTCTGGTCGCTCGCCAAGGCTGTCCAAGGAAACTTCTGCCAGCCAGCCATTCCGCCACTGCACAGGGATGATGACTCGCTGGCCCATGACGCGAAAGAGAAAGCTGATCTCCTGGGCTCCCTCTTCGCGTCCAATTCGACTCTGGATGTCCAAGGTGCACCACCACCACATATTCCGCGGTGCGAATCATACATGCCGGAGGTAAAAATCCGGCATGGCGCCGTGCTAAAGGCGCTTCTCACCTTGGACATTCACAAATCGAGCGGGCCCGATGGCATTCCCCCGATAGTGCTGCGGACATATGACGTTCAGCTGATGGTAATTGATACGCCTTGCCCATTTCAATGCAGTGCCGCTCAGGATTCTTGGAAAACCCAAAAATACTGAGCAGCACTACAATAATTGTGCTCGTCACCTTGAGACGTAAGATGTTAATTCTCATTTGCCCAGTAATGTCACTAGCTACGGTGCCCTTCAGATCGAAACACAGTTATGTTTACACATTACTGCTTCACGGCAAAAATAGGTTCCGTTGTGGTACCCCCAATATAGTCGGCATCCTGTGCAAAGGAGCCTCCCACTGGTAAAATATCAAGTTTATCCGTTAGGTACACTTTTATCCTTTACGTATTAATATATAGATACTAATCGTTGTATACGAATACTCTCATAGTTGCATTGATAAAAGTGTATAATATGGGTTATTGAAATTTCAAAAGTAAGAAGTCTTGGAAGGCCAAGTTAGGATAATGATTGGTTATAGAAATCAGCCCACAATTAATAAGTAAATACGACTTTTTTGTATTATGGTACGTAGATAAACATCACTTAAGGATATAAAACATATTTATATCAATATTGACAAGTGTGATAGGGAAATAATGCACGAATTACAATAAATCGTTTAATTTCACCCCTGCGACTAGACCGACGGTAAAGCTCCGAAAGCGATTACAATTTAGTGTCACAAAGTGTAAATAAGTTTTATTAGAGAAGCGATAGCTAGTCCATACCTCATGCTCGTTAGCCGTTGCTATTTGTAGAATCTAGATGATCATGTCACCAATAACCCTACTCTGTTGTTAAATTTAAAGCTATATTTTGACCTAATAATAATATTAATTATAATGCAGGTCATGTAATTAACCGATCTTGGTTGACGTCGAGTCCCCAAACCTTAAGGAGAATTTCATCAATCGCAATTGGGACAACCTCAGTGTTACGGGCTTCGTCTAATTAACTTCCCACTAAGAAAATTCAAAATTTAAAAAAAATCGGGAATATATTGGTTTCACCCCGTTTATCAAAAATGGAGTTTTCATCAGACCTCGACGTTTTAAGGTCCTAGGAAGCTTCCCTGACTCTTCCCGCAATGATGTCTGTACGACTTGAATTGCGGTTTGACCAACTACGAAAAAGTTTCTTGATGTGATTTTTTGGAATTATTTATAAACGTGTTTACCGATAGACTGAAAACTGCGTGAAAATCGATTAATTCATTCAAAAGTATTTGCGGTTTAAAAATTAATAAAATAGGACTATTTTTTTTTATGGAATAGGAGGACAAACGAGCGTACGGGTCACCTGGTGTTAAGTGATCACCGCCGCCCACACTCTCCTGCAACACCAGAGGAATCACAAGAGCGTTGCCGGCCTTTAAGGAAGGTGTACGCGCTTTTCTTGAAGGTACCCATGTCGTATCGTCCCGGAAACACCGCACAAGGAAGCTCATTCCACAGCTTCGTGGTACGAGGAAGAAAGCTCCTTGAAAACCGCACTGTGGAGGACCGCCACACATCCAGATGGTGGGGATGATATCGTAACTTGTGGCGTGTCGTGCGAAGAAGAAATTCGGCGGCAGGAATCAGGTTGAACAGCTCTTCGGATCACTCCCCGTGATAAATGCGGTAGAAGACACACAATGAAGCGACGTCTCTACGCAACGCCAAGTGATCCAGCCGTTCACAGAGTACTGCGTCCCCGACAATTCGAGCTGCTCTGCGTTGCACGCGGTCAAATGGATCGAGCTGATACTGGGGTGCGCCAGACCAGAGATGACAGCAATACTCCATGTGAGGCCGGACCTGCGCTTTGTAGAGCGCTAGAATGTGGGCCGGCTTGAAGTATTGCCGTGCTCTATTTATGACGCCCAGTTTCTTTGAAGCCAGTTAGGCTTTGCCCTCCAGATGGCCACGGAATTGGCAATTGCTCGAGATTTCGAGACCCAGTATTCCGATACTAGGCGAGGCTTTAAGGGAAGTGTTCTCGAAGAGCGGTGATACGGCAAATGGGGTTTTTTTTGTGGTAAACGCGCAAACTTGAGTCTTCTGGGGGTTAAATTGGACAAGGTTCAACTTACCCCATTCCGCGACCTTCTCGAGAGGAAGTCTCGACTCGATAGAAGACACAAGTTTCTCCCGGCACTGCTCGACGTTTTCCCGAGAGAGACCTGCATGGCCCGTGTATACGGCATCACCAGTGCTGTCGTCTGCATAGCAATGCATGTTGGCGGTGTCCAACATATCATTGATATGCAGAAGAAACAGCGTGGGAGATAGCACACAGCCTTGGGGCACTCCAACGTTCACGGGCTTGGGATTCGAGCAATAACCGTCGATAACGACCTGTATGCTGCGCCCAGTGGAGGTCCACTTGCATAAGCTCTCGGGAAGCCCAAATGATGGAAGTTTTGCGAGGAGCGCCTTGTGCCATACACGATCAAAGGCCTTCGCTATATCCATTAGTGTGGTAAGTAACCCTGACGAGTCTGGCCCGAATGTGCTGACGTCATAAGACAGCAGCGTGACTCTCCCACTTTCAAAAAGCCCGTAGTCGCCTCTTACGACACCCTTGGACCTGGGACTACCCTATTCTTTTTACGCCCCGGGGCAGCACAGGGCAAACTATATTTAACTTTTATCAGACTTTTAACACAAATCATATTTTTGAGCTCAATATCGTCATATGAACAATTTTAAGCGTTTGGGAATAGAGTGAAGATGCAGGAATGGCCGTTAGGGTTAATCGTTTTCCATTTTTTTTTCTACATTATCTACTTGACTTAATACAAAAATATTATGGAAGTTGTTGTAGAAGTGAGAAGTTTTAATAAGAATATAAACTTCAGGCTACCCAAATAAGTGTCGGTAAAGAGTGAATGTATCTCCATTGGTGCATTTCATTTATGTTTTTAATGTGTATGTTATACTATTAATAACAATTAATATAGAAGCTTAATATTCTGTACACAAATCATTATTAAAACATATTATTATAGTTTATACCTCGGCTTATTCACTGAATGTTGAACTGATCATTGATTAGCTATTATAGCATTGATTGGGCTGTATTGAGTGATATTAACTAACATGTGTCGGGTT
>CATIXN010000003.1:3751701-3772452 GCA_949711725.1 Leptidea reali | reverse complement strand
CCCCCCCCCCCTACCAAATACAAATGGCAGCACAGACTAAAAAGAGACTACTCCAGGACGGTACCAGTCTATGCAGCCCTGGAGAATCCGTCCCTGGGCGTCCACAATTAGGACCTATACCTAACAGTGGTTGCCCAGGCTGCCCCGCGTATTAGTAGCAGGAGGCTCAAACCACCCTCCTCCACACTCGCTGTGGACTTTTGCAACATCAGGGGGCTTCGAGCAAATTTAAATGCCGTCTCCTTTCACCTGGAGATGGCGAAGCCGGCCCTGCTCTTTTTAACTGAGACACAGATATCCTCCCTGGCTGATACATCTTACCTTTCCTACCCGGGGTATAATTTGGAACACTCCTTTATACCACGGGCTGGCGTGTGCGCTTACATCAGGGAGGATGTCCGTTCTCGATGCCTGAGTTTTCTTGAAGGACAGGACCTATCCATCATCTGGCTGCGTGTAGACTGCGATGACCATCCGCGAATCTACGCATGCCTGTATAGGTCCCATAGCGGTAACGCAGAGACTGACCGACTCCTTGAACACATCCAAATGGCTACAGATTCCGTGTTGGAGCAGATCCCCACTGCAGAGATCGTGTTTCTTGGCGATTTTAACGCCCACCACGCCGAATGGCTAGGCTCACGTACCACCGATCATGCAGGGAGATCTGTTCACGACTTCGCCTTAGCATATGGTCTGACGCAACTGGTTATTGCGCCAACGCGAATCCCAGATGTGCAAGATCATACACCTTCACTGTTGGACCTTCTGTTGACCTCACATCCGGACGGCTACCTAGTTTCCGTTGACCCTCCTCTGGGATCGTCGGACCACTGCCTGATCCGGAGCACCGTGCCGATCACGCGCCTTACACGGCCCCGCTTCTTAGGTTGTCGCCGCGTGTCAGCAGAGTGGGACGAGATGCGGTGCTTTTTTGCATCCTACCCGTGGAGGCAGATCTGTTTTTCGCTGGGAGATCCAGATGCCGCTGCTGACGCTGTTGCTGATGTGGTACTGCAAGTTATGGAACTCTTCATTCCATCCTCCTCTGTGCCTATCGGTTGCAGGTCCCAACCATGGTTTGACCGCTCCTGCAAAATGGCCTCTCGCCGAAAGCAGGAGTGCTATCAGATTGATTGATCAAAATTTGTTTTTCATTCTTTCTATAGCTTACAAACGTTAGGTATCAGTTTGTATATCACACCAAATGAACAGTGATAATGAAACAATTTATGTTGATATTTTTTCTTATAATACGAGTATAGACACACTTTTACACAAATTATGTTGCTCTAAACTAGGCATTGCCTGTACTTATAGGTACATGACAACGATATATTTTTACAATATACTTACTTACGCTTCCACGTTATGTTAGTTTAAATTTTATGTAGTCATAGTATTGTAAATATAGTTTTAAGATTTGTTTTGTTTGAATTAATTACTGAACCTTTACTAACCTAAACAAACATAAATACTAATAAATACATACATATTTATGTACATATTCATCATATAAATGATTGCACCTACCGGGATTCGAACCCGGGAACTCTAGCTTAGTAGTTAGGGTCACTAACAATTCGGCTATATGGATCGTCATAATTACTATGAATTACTCATGACCATGACGAGCCACATACATACTCATTCATTAATTATTATTGGTACCAATGACGTTCTATAACGTCAGTGATTGGTACAAAGTATAATATGTATTACCAGAAACCTAGCTCTATATGTTTTATATGAATTGATGTTCAAATGTTTTATAAAAGTGATATTACAGTAAGTAATTTTTAAGACAGAAGAATTAGGGCGTTTACATTTTTTTTGGAAGCTGAAATAGATTTTTTTATCTTGTTTTTTTATGGAAAAGGAAGACAAACTGGCGTATGGTCACTTGGTGTTAATAGATCACCGCCGCCCACATACTCTTACAACATCAGAGGAATCAGAGGAGCGTTGCGTTTAAGGAAGGTGTACGCTCTTTTTTTGAAGCTACCTACCTATGTCGTCCCGGAAATACCGCACTAGAAAACTCATTCCACAGCAATGTTGTGCATGACGGAAAGTTCCTTGAAAACCGCAGTCTGGACACATCCAGATGGTGTTATTGTTATTCCTGTTACCTTCCTTATTTAAATATTTCTGGCAGCCAAAGAAAGCTCATTTGTGCATCTTCAACAGATCTCTGGGAACCTCGACTCAACAAAATATGTTTTTATATTATTTAAAACATGCTATTATAAAAAATACAAAGCTCAAGTTGACTTAAGAAAAACATTTTATCCTGAAATTCTCGCGGAGATTTTATTTTAATCCACACCGAAACGACATTTTCATACCTAAACCACTTTAGTTATGACCTTTATTATCTCTAATCATTCATGTTTTATATGAATTCATCAAAAGTTTAGGTGAGTGTTATCTTTTATACGAGGCAAATTTAAGCATTGTAAACTGTTACTGCCTAGATCTTTATGTAATTTAAGAGAGACTCCTTGTATAAATTTTCATTTAAAGTTATAAGATTCATGAAGCATCCTATACCTTTGAGGCTAAGATAGAGGTTATGATAAATTCATGAGCTGTCGCGTCGTATGATCATGACTTCTATGAAATAGCTGAAAATTGTAGGATATTCACATATTATTTTAAAAATATATACACACACAGTTAGGATTAGTAACAGTTTTTGCTATTTTTATCGACCTTTCTTATACATACATATAGCTATACATATAGGTCTCCAAAAGAAAAAATATAACAGTTCGCAATTGTGAAAAAGTAATTAATTACACGGGGCACACCAAAAGTTTTGCACTTCTATCTAATCGGAACTATTTAAATTTAAATTTTATATTTTTTTAAACGTTGCAACCTTCTTAGTAATAAAAAAAAACAATTGACGGGAAATCATTTGTCAATTATTTTTTATCACATATCAAAGTTCTACGTACGCAACGAAAATGGAATTAAGTCGAAAATATTTTAAGCCGATGATTTTTTATGATTTTTAAAGTTCTCTCTCTCCGAAAGACTGTGCCGCTCGACTTCAAAATGCTTTAGCCTTGCTTTAGCACAGTGAGGCGATGGTTTGCTGAATTTGAGAGAGCCTCGAACTGCCGTCAACGAAAATAAAGTGGCAACTCTTAAGCGGCTAATTGAAAAAAACCCGTGGACTACCTATGAGACAATTCTAGGACTATTGGGGACTGGTAGGAATTAATAAAATTTTAGAAATAATGAAATAAAAACGGAGAATTGAAAGTTCGGAAACTTTTTTGTCGTTGGATCCCTCACGAACTGACAGCGGAGCAGAAGCGGGCTCGTGTGGAATGGTGCTCACATTGTGCTCACATATGCTAATGAAGACCGACGCGTTCTCCTACATCATGACAACGCTTCATCAGGCTAACAAAACTAAGTCATTTTTAGCTTTTGTGTTGTGTTGTGTTATGTGATTTTATTTTCCACAAAATCAAAGATTTGATGAGAGGTTTCACTTTTTCCAATTCCGAAGAGGCGCAGTGATAGCGTTCAATCAACACGTAGAAAACATGACTTCAGATCTGTGGTCCTCCTGGTTTTAAAACTTTTAGTGTGACTTACGTACTAGGTTATTGACGAATTTTTGAGTTTTATTAAAGAACGCCTAAATTAGAATATATAAATACACAAATTTAATCCAAAACAGAAAAAATCCTGCTTTGAGACCTTACAACTAGATGAATTTCATAGAAGGCTCCATGTTATGGAAAGTCGCTTAAAAGATTAATTTCCAAATGAAATGTTAAATTTTATGTATATACGTAATGTGGGATGCACCGCAATTATTTCTATTCTTGTGATTTGGTTATTGCAAATTATTGTGCAGACGATTTGCTGTAGATAGAGAAATTCCACAGACAACAGACGCATTGTCATCAGAGAGGTTAATCTAATGACAGTTGTCTCTTGCGCCGCATAATAATATAACCAAATTGTCACCGAGCAACACAGTTCGAACTCATATCCCAATATACGCATAATATAAGCGTATACGCTTAATATATTAAGCAAATTCAGACATCATCTGTGATCAACGATCTAATCGCCTCGCAATAAGTTCTAGGTGTAACGCAACGCATAATATATCCTTTTCCTGCATACTCCGAGAGGAAGTAACACGCACCTTAGCACCAGGAGTTCCTAGAGGATTAGCGGGGCCCCCAGCTGCAGACCATCACGCCTCAAAATCTTGATTGCAATTTTAATAATATAATATGTTTGCCTACGCACGCGCTAAAACATAATGTTAATTTTAACATGATACCTCTGATGCGTCTCTAACAAAGAGTTTCAAAAAGAAGAACAAGCGATAGTCTGGATGATAAGAGTAAATATAGGTAAATAAGACCTGTAATAAAATTCATACCCTCCAAACAAGTGTAAATATACTCTCCTTCAAGTCAATATATTCAGTAAAGCGAGAGAAAGTTCAATACAATTTGTCAGCCGCCAGTTTTATAGCAAGACAGGTATTGTTTGTGAAAATCGTGAGAAGCCACCAATTGAATGTCAAATGCGCAGGAAGCAATTGCAATTTTATTTTCCACCACAAATGTGAGCAAAAAAATACGTCTAAAGTCTTTTAATACCGTAGTTGTAAAGTCCGCAAATGGACAATCAGTGAATCACTGAAGCCGTTACTTTTTCAGGCTTAGTTCCCATGAATAATGTCTAATAATTTAAACTCGGGCACTCGTTCAAACACGAAAAGTCATGAAATGAAATGAGATTATTTATTTTGCTTTGGAATAGAGTATGTCCAGATCTTAAATATTACAATTTGTCCTCTATCCAGCTTAAATCAAAAGTCTATTTGTAAACATGTTGCATATTCTTGGTTTATTCTCAAGTATATAGAACTTTATACCAAGTTTATTTGTAAGCCCGTATATGTTTTTCATTCTGTCAAAATCTATGTTTTTCTATCTGTTTATTATTTCTCCTTGAACTGAATTTATTCGAATCAAGTTAATCAAATAATATAAATGAACTGATTATAATGAATAAAATGAACATAAATATAAATGAACTTTTATATTATAAATTGAACTTTAATAATTTGACTTCAAATTTAGAGCATACAGCCACCTTAAAGTCCAGCAACGTATCTTTTGACCTCTGGTGTTGCGAATGTCATATAAAAAATATTACTTATTTACAACCTACTCGTGGTTTCAATACATATTATAGACTAGAAGTTCTGCACTTCTTCTCTATAAATTATAAATTTTATCTAAGACAAGTTTCACACTTCTTTAATCGCACATACTATATGAAGTACTTTCTATATGAATTAGCTGTTTTGATATATATGTCGCAGGGAAATGATAATAACAGAGATTTGGTCAATTCCCTAAGTGATTTGATCAAATCACTGAGTATATTTAAAGAACAACATGATTTTATCCTTTCGTCTAGTGGCACTCAGTCATCAGTCACTCATTGTCATTTAACGGAACCAACTCTGGTCTGGTCAACCAGATTTGGTCAAATCACTAGATTTGTTTCGAGAAATGATAAAATCGTGTTGTTATTTTAACATCTTCCGAGATTTGACCAAATCACTTTTTTTTTTATCATATCTCTGCGACATATACACAATAACTTATTAGGTATTATATTCAGATTGCTGTCCATGGGGTTAATATAATGATTTTAAAACCGATATTAAAACTTCCAATTTCTCACAAACATATATAATATTTTTCCGATATTGATCCTTTAGAACTTATTTTTATTTATAACCCAAATAGGTATCAAAATTAATTCTTTATCAAATTACATCAAATGACTGACTTTGAATTAACATATTTTAATTATTAATAGATATTGAAATCATTATGTACTGTATTGAATTATAAATACATTATACCCAAATAATAAATCTCTATTTCGCATAATCATTAAATAATTACATTAAAATCCTACCCGAGATTTTAATGCGGAAATTTATTCACAAATAGTTGCGCAACTTATATAATTAAACAGCCTACCAGCCTAGAAGCTACTATTAAATGTGATAAATTAAAAAGAGGTATCTTTTTATATAAATAGTAATATAATAAACTTTATCTACACCCATACTTTAAATCCTCTACTAAAGATACTAGACAGTTAGCTTATTGCCAACATTAAAACACCCAATGTCCTTAATAACCATTACATCATCCAAACGAGTGTTGTAATGAAATTCAGTACAACATTATATCATCAGTTTTCATAATAACACTCCTTTGTATGATACAATGGTTATGAGGACTGACTTTTTTAATATTAGCAGTAAGCTAACAGTTTCAGAATCTTTTATAGAAGATTCATATTAAGCTTTATCATACGTGTGATAAAGCCAAATTCGTGTTTTAATACCACTTATTACACCACGGTTGAATAAATAACTAATACTAACGGTGTGGTGTACAAAAATAACTAAAAGCAAGACCTCAACACTTTGCTCTCAAGATTAACGACAAAGTATGGGTCACAAAAAAGTGTCGCCGAGTACGGAAATTGCCGAAACTTTATGTTGAAGACGAAAATTTCCTGCTTTAGGCGTCACCATTAATGAAAAATGACTCTTTTATGATCAGAAAAGAAATTAGTAACAGTCGTTATTTCTGAATCGGGCTGTGCGACAGTACTTTTTTAGCCTTTTCATCTAGCTATTTTTAATTTGTCATTTTGAAAATTTATTATTATTACATCTTTAATTTTTTCATAGATTTTAAACAAGACTTCAATATTTAAGCGCAATCATAAAGTGGCGTTTCAAAATTTAAAATTTAATCAGTTTCATTTGTTGGTGTGTTTATCTGTTTTTTTCAATCCATCTATAGGATAACCTATTGGGATTTTTAGATTGGAATTTATATGAATGTAACAAGCGTTTTTTATACTACAAGGATTTAGGAAGATAAATAAACACAAGTCCTGCAACTAGCGTACGGGTCTCCTGATTGTAGGTAGAATCACACGAACGCCGACCATTTAGCTAAGTGTACATAAATTAGTACTAAAAAAATTATATGTGCCATTAAATATATATTTTGTTTGCAAAAAAGCCTGATATACTCAAAAAAAATTGCTTTAATTTGAGTTTGGATAAAATTAACAGATAATAAGTATGAGTATTTTATCTCCATCATCCGTAGGCACACCATACTAGACAAGACGGTTTGGAACGTTAACGTTAATTTGTTATGAAACTGTAATAACTTGGGAACGCTTCGTAAAGATTTATACTTCAAAAGCAATCAGGAAAATTTATAACCTAGGCTGTAATAGTGGTATAGTGTATTTACCTGTTTTTGAATACGTTATATAAGCCATTCTAGAAAACAGAGCCCATCATATTATTTATATATTTTATTTGGAAAACAAACAGTGTTACATGACAAAAATAGTTTAAAAAAATATACTTCTATTTACCATTTACAGTTTTCGCATAGAAGAGACTATAGGCGTGTTACAATTAATAATGAACAAAAATATAAAAAAAAATCAAGAAGTAATACAATAAAAGTATATAGATATAATACACGAAGACAAACTGAATGGATATTATAGTATTCAGGTTTTCAGCAATCAAGAGAACACACACTCATCCAACGCCTCGTCAATGTACCTCTAAACGCGTTTGGTGACGTATTGAATATATCGAAATCAGGCAAGTCTACTGATATCAAAATCAGGCAAGTCTAGCAAATCAGGCAAGTATCATATATAATATTATGAGCTTACTGACATTAAATTCAAACATTGCATATGTGTCGATAAAATTCATACTTGTATATTAGTGAATATTGCAACGCAATTAATTTTACGCTCGCTCGGTTTACGCCAAAAAGTTTGGAGAGATTTTCACAACGGCGCAAAAAATAGAACAGCTTTTAGCCAAATGCCACCAGTTTGGACTACACTTTGATGTTTTAGATTTTTCCAATGCAATATAATAGAACAAATGATTATTTTTAAATGTGTGTTACTTAAATGGCTTTATAGAAACATAATTTCCAACAGGTAATATTAAATAATAATAAAGGAGATATCAAATATAATACTGAAAACTTGGTAAAATACGAAAATACATTATTTTAAGATTTAAGTTATATTCTTAGTAAAAGGTAAGAGATATGTGATATTTTATAAAGGACATTTGAAAACATAAAAACCAGCATTTCATTGAAAGTTATATTTAATGAATACACAGATAACAAATACTGTTAATGTGTTGGAACGCAACCAGTCGTGTGGCACTGTTGTCGATTATTTTATCTGTCGAGTCTTGATCAAATATAAAACCTTTAAAACAAATATATAACAGCTTGTCAGGCTTGTCACTGTGTAATGTCTTCTCAGTTCTTAAATAAACTAATTATTTACTAACGCCACGGACTAGTAAAAAAAGAAGGACTCCGCGCTGTGATATTAGCAAGTGAAGCACCTTTATGCTAGTGTGTGTGCGGTTACGGGGTATACGAGTTACACACTTTTTTCTCCCTTAAATAATCAATATCCGGACGACCGAGCCTTGCTCGGATTTTTAAGAATGTACAAAACTTGAACAAAAAAAAAACTAATAGGACATCTGGATTAGAACCGGGGTCTTCTGCTTTCCGGATCACCCAATGTCCCATCTGAGCTATAATAGTCTTGTATATAGTGGCGAAATTTACCTTTGTATTCATTAGAAATAATAAAATAACGAAATAAAAAAATAAATAATAAAATAACATTAGTTATTGTAGCTATTTCTCATTCAAACATGGATAAAGCCATTTTTTTTAAATTGAAACCTAGCTAGATCGATTTATCACCTCCGAAATCCCCTGCATACTTAATTTTATGAAAATAATAAATAATAATGATACGATAGGATGTTTTTTAGGAACACATAACTTAATTTGACTTAGTAAAGGGGGAACATTTATTTTATCGTTAACTATTTTACTGAAGTACGCTACGTCTGAAATATTTCTACGCATTTTTAATGGAAGAAAGTGACTAATTATTGTAATGATAAAGATGCAATTTAAATGTAATGTAAATATTAAATCAAGAAACATATATTTATTTTCTTATTACATGTACAATTTTGAATACGACAGTTATTCTGTTTACTTTATAAGCTGTAGCTGTCCAGACTTTATAATATAATAAGTAAGTTCCATATGAATTAAATAAAATACTACAAACGAAGAAGGCAGTGATTTATTGTTAAGTTATAATAATAATTAAAGTTAAAAGTTATTTTGTCTATAAATCTAACTTTCTATAAAAATAACTTCATTACTGCAATCAAAAAGCGTTATCAACTCTCTGTAATCTAACACGGGTATTAAAATAATCTGCAATAATTAGTTTGGTCGTTACACCGAATATGCATTCAGAATTACGTGTTGTGTATCGCTCACTCGTTCGGAAAGTAAACAATTACGACGTTAAAATTAATTTATTTTAACATCCTGCATATTTAAGCGGGTTATTTGGATATATATTTTACTATTCTTTTACAGGAGTTTCTATGCCCAAACCGATTCAATGACGCATTTTTCCGAGTTTTCTCAATGACCAGAGATCAATAATAATAACAGCGTAATAATAATAATTTTGTGCGAATGACCATCTGAAATACCATCGAATATGGTTTGCTACCAGACCGCCTCCGATAGTTCGGCTACCAAAGCCAATCATGTATTTATAGCTTTATATTTGTTCAACATCAAACTAACGACCATCTTGAGCTCACAATAAGTTCGTTTCGTAAATTTTACGGTGTGAAGTGTGAGCGGATATTGTTTTACAAGATGTTGAGTTGATTGAGTGAATATGAAGAAGAAATGTTATTTCTAGCTGTAAGCGCAGAAGCGTGGTGAGGCTTAAATACTTATATAATATACTAGCTGCCTCGACAGACGTTATTCTGTAGATAATAAAAAAATACTGTTTTATAGGAATTTGCCAATAATATTTCAAAACATCAAGAATTATTTCGTAAAAAATGCTCCCTGTTGTTATAATGAAATTGTTTCACAGCGAAACTGTCAAACCGTGCGTCACTAAATTCTCTCATAGAAAATATGTCCATACAAAACAAATATTGAAAATAAAAATAAGTATGGAGTAATCCCCATTCAAATCGGTTCATTAGTTTAGGAGTCCGTCGCGGACAAACAACGTGTCACGTAATTTATATATATTAAGATAATGGTTGCGAATTTTGTTAATTATTATTTTTGTATTTTATCCTGTATACAGATGTAATTGATAATGTTATTTGGTTTATTAAATATTTAATTAATTAAATAAATAAACCTACGTATTTAAAAAATATTTATTTCTGTATAAATATTGCGTACCTACAGACACTGCATGCTGCGATCAGTCGCAGACGCAAACGGACACTGCTGCACCATGATGTCCTCACAACATCGCCTCGAGCAAAGTCATTAAAGTAGCTTTGAACTTCTTGAGATACATTTCCAATTTGTGTTTTGGAAGCTAAATATATAGTGGCCAAGTGCGAGTCGGACTCGCCCATTAAGGGTTCCGTAGCAGCAAGTATCATTATATAAAAGCACTCCCGGCTCGTCTTCACACCAGTGGTGACATTGAAAAAAGCCCAAGGCAAAAGAGGCAAATTGAAAAAGATAAATTGGTTATTAATGCGCAAACGAAACTTACTAATAATAATATATCTTTAGGCCATTTAATGGAAATACTACGTTAATTAATATACCTATGTATAAAAGTTATACATCTTGCCTATTTTGGCAGATTGTACTTATCACACCACTAACGTCAAGATATAAAAGGTGTAGTAAAACCCGTGGTGTGAAGACGAAGAAAAAAACATTTTCCGCCCAAAGTCATTCGTTATCTAAACTATCGAGGATGTCGAGATCATGAAAATAGAAATTGACACATCACTTATTTCAATTACCAACAGGTTGTTGTAAAACACTTGGTGTGACGACGAGGAAAAAAATACTCGTAGTCACACTGGTGTGACAAACTGATGTGACCACGAGTCGGGAATGTATAAAAGTTATATAGAAAGGAAAATGATATTAAATTGTTTAAATGGAAAAGGAAAAAAATCTTTGCTTTGATTATGAAATCAAACAGTGCAAATGAGCTCTCATTATTTATACGTATAAAAAAAAATTACTTACTAGATCTCGTGCAAACCAATTTTCAGTAGAAGTTTGCATGGTATATATATGATATATTATAGTTTTATCAATCTCTTATTTTGGAAGTAACAGGGGGGGGGGGCGACACATTTTACCACTTTGGACGTGTCTGTCGCGCAAACTTTTCAGTTTAGACAATGATATCAAAAACCTCAATATCATATTTGAAGACCTATACACACGTATGGGTTTGATGAAAAAAAATTTGAGTTTCAAAATCAAAAAGAACGTCAAAATTTTTTGTGAAAATCTTAATGCGGTTCACAGAATACGTCATCTACTTAACAAGTTTCAACGGTATAGTTCTTATAGTTTTGGAAAAGAGTGGCTGTGACATACACGGACAGACAGACAGACATGACGACTGTATAAGAGTTCCGTTTTTTTGTCATTTGACTACGGAACCCTAAAAATTAAAGTTAAATTTTGTTTCACATTTTGTAAGGCTATTCAAATTCTTTTTTGATATCTTGTAGAATTGTTAATTTACAATGGCTTGTTAAAATCAAGCAAACACCAGGTCGTTAGTATGCAGTGGCAAAGTTTTAATTAAAAGTAGGGTAGTGCTTGCTCATCGTGCAGAGTTTCCTCTTTCGTAGCGATATTTACATAACAAGAACAGTTGAGTGTAACACGAACATTAATCACTATAATGGTATCAAGGTCACAGTAACGTAAATAACAAACCCGCTTCAATTATATTCCCTATTCATTTGTATGATTGGAAAGCACAGCTACAAATTTGCATACAGTAGTAGGAACTCTATATATTTTACACGCTTTTAATTAGCTTCACCTGTATGTATGTTTGTTTGTAACCGACTCATTTTTTCATCTTTCGTCGATAAGGCAGAAATTGATGTTCATTTTAAATTTCAAACATTATCTAAATAAAACACATTAAAGGATTAAAACGGGACAGGTTTTAGGGAGTCCTCCTGAAAATAAGATCTGGAAAAGTCTTAAAATGTCGGGTTGAGAAAAATAAAAAAGGAACTTTTACGCAAAATCTAATGTTAAAACACACTTACAATTACACACGTTTTAATCCTTTAAAAGTGTTTTAAATGTGTAACACTCACGTTAATCAAAGAAAATACAATGTTCAAACATTATCTTTTGCACCAAAGCGTGTTTTCAGTTTTTTTTAAACTATTTTTATATAATTTCTAGCTGACCCGGCAAACATTATTTTGCCATATAAAGTACTTTTAGTGTTGGACTGGTTTTCCTCCGACTTACTTTTTAAATCAGACTATCAATAAAAAGTCAAAATTAATGCTCACAAATCAAGCCGACATCAACATATAATAGTTGTGTTGTAGTTCTTGAGCCGATATACATTATATTATGTATTTTTGTAACTCCTGCGGGCTTTGCGGAGCAAACATGAACAGCTCGCAAATCAAACCTTTTTTTTCCTACTTCTTGACACATCGTTATATTTTGGATAATGCACACTATATCTTAATAAATTGTAGCCTATGTGTTATTCTGATGTGTAAGCTATATTATTGTAAAGTTTAATTAAAATTCAATCAGTACTTTTTGCATGATGACGTAACAAACATACACACACTCTCACAAACTTTCGCATTTATAATATTAGTAGGATGAATAAGCATTAACAGAAGTATTATGAAATCCATTAATTTTAGCCTAATCATTAAATAGTGGCGGATAAATGCTGCTTTTTCTTGATTACTCCTGCTGTCTTAATTGATTTATTTTATGTTATTTTTATTCAAGGTGTAGTCTTAGAACTATTTCTATGGTATTCCGTCATCCGACGACACCGGACAGTATTTTCACGGGTACGGATCGGATTCGGGTCGGACGTGAAAGCGTTCTTAGAATATGAAAATATCAGGAGACTTCAAAATATTTTTCTGTATTATTCTTAACATATTCAAGTTTTGGGAAGTATTTAGTATGAACTAAAGCGTATTTTCGTACACTAACACATGATACAAAGTCTTTTTACTTTTCATACGTTTGAAGCTTATTAAACCATTGTGTAAGAAGTCAAGTATTAGGGAAAGCAGGTGGTCGAAATGTCAGTCGTTCCTAAAGCCGAAGTAAAAACAGAAAGACGAGATTATGAGGGTCTAATTAACCTAAAATGGAATTATTGTTAATCAAGCTTACAATCAGAGGCTTTTATTTGCTTTTGTATTTTATTACTCATTGTTTATTTATAACAATGAACTTTCTTTTCAAACGCTAAAGAGTTTTAGCATACCTACTTGCTCAACAAAGCTTATTATGACACCCTGTTGTGGTGTCTGTGGAGGTAAAGAAGAAGGTCAACCTCCTGTTTTAAACAGGCTGCTACGTTCATTTGCTCGAGCTATATAAGCGTAACTCAAAGAGGAAGTAAATACGACGTTATAAGAGGCAGGTATGCCTAAGTAGAAATTAATATTTAGTTTCGTATGAAATGTGCAGTGATTTGACATAAGTTGGAAATAGAAGTAATTACAGTATGTATTATCCGGCTAAGTTTGAACCGAACAGTTGCCTAACGGCCGTTTTTAATAACGTATCTCTAGTTACGGATACATTGCTATCACCGTTTAATGACAAGATCTTACCTATCCATAGTTATGTCCAATATTATTATATTATATACATAGTATATACATATCGTAGTACAATGTTATCTATCGATAGGTTTTTGAAATGTAAGTAAGCGTAAAAGGATAGATTTGTCTACCTCTAGTAAGTTAAACTAAGGATATATAGTTTATTGAAAACGGCCGTAAAATGTAGTGGATTACGGCTATCTCCGTTTTTTACCAGATTAGAGCCGTCATCTGTCAGTCCATCAATGACTGCACGTTTCATACAATCAAGTTAATTGCTTTTTTCTTACAGAGTTTCGCTAGGCTGGCGTAACTTATTTTATTCCCAAAACACATAGTCACAACAATCACAGTCGAAATCGCTGACATGACACTGACTTAATGTACTTCAGATATTGTCACAGTAAAAAATAACCTGTCAGTTTATTTTATTTGTTGTTTTCAGACAATTATGGAGTTTCCTGCTATTCAATATATTTGGAAATCAAAATTTAAAAAAATCATCAAAAATAAGAATTTATGAATAAATTTGTTGGTAACAGGTGCCCGTGTGGTCGTGTATAACTGTGCGTAGAACTTCTCGATTTCCCTCAAAAGTTCGCGTTTAGACGAAACGACCCTGCCGTCACCGGTCTTCAGCTTAGTCAGTTGGCTCTGCCCGATAGATAAATCTCGTGCGAATACTTTTGAGCCTTTGTTATGCTCTATGGCGAGTCAATGACTTGGAGATCTGTCTATTTAGCTGCCTGTACGGGGATCGTCCGGGGACTGAAGGGCCATTTGGCGTCTTACATCCATCAATTTGACGGTAAAGTCTGAGATTTTTCCGGTTCTTTTTGAACGACTGGGGGCCGGGGCCTTATTGTGTCTGTCATATTTCGGGGGTTTTAGCCATAATCGCCACGCTTGGCAGGCAGGTTGGCGATCGCAGTAAATGGTGTGCTCTTAACGGAAGATGCTGCTGCTCATCCTCCGTTGTTTGTATCCCTTAGTCGCCTCTTACGACACCCACGGGAGCAGACGGGGTGGTGCTATTCTGGTGCGACACCACACAACAAGGCTGAAGACCCAAGAGCCAAATTAACCCGACACTATACCGAGGACATCCCAGACGTCAGCCTGTACGAGATTAGTAATATTTTTTAAGTAAAATTTGTCATATCGCCCATGCTGTTCACCGCTGCGTTGAAAGATGTCTTTAAGCTTCTTGACTGGAACGGACTGGGCATCAACATCAACGGCGAATACTTCACTCACCTTCGATTCGCAGACGATATCGTAATCATGGCAGAGACCATGGAAGACTTTAGCCATATGAACTTGTGGACACTACGATCTTCTTATCACGTTAGATAAAATGCTTGAGTGGGGTCCACATATTGCCCATCTAGCAGATAGACTCAGCTCTGCGGCATATGCAGTTAGAAACATTAGAGAGTACACGAATGTTGCGACCACTAGATTAGTGTACTTCAGTTATTTTCACAGTATCATGGCGTACGGTATATTACTATGGGGTCATGCTGATATAGTGTTTGCTCTGCAAAAGAGAGCTGTTCGTGCTATATATCAGCTTGGTTATAGACAGTCTCTCAAAGAAAAATTTAATGAAATAAATATTATGACTGTTCATTGTCAGAACATTTATGAAAATTTAATATATGTTCACAAAAATCGTCACCTTTTTGCTCTTAATAGTGATTTTCATTATTATAACACTAGAAATAAGGGATTGCTTGTAACTAATTCTAGTAGGCTTCATAAGATACATAATAGCTTTAAGGGTAAATGTATACACTTCTATAATAAAGTCCCAGCCACTGTTCGGGCATCATCTATAAATAAATTTACATGTTTTATAAAAAAATGGCTCTGTCGTCAATCCTATTACTCCACTGCTGAATATCAAAATGATCGGACAGCCTGGGACTAGATTGTGATTATTTTATAGCTAGATAGAAATGACTGTACAATATTGTATATTTTTATTGAAAAGAGCGCAAATAAAAGAATACTGGGAGAGTTTTTTGCGCCGCTTCTTCTCTCTCAGAGCGCCATTCGCACCTACTCCCACAACAATTGTAAACTGTAATCTCGAAATTGTCGACGAGTACGTCTATCTCGGACAAACAATCCAGTTAGGCAGGTCCAATTTCGAGAAAGAGGTCACTCGTCGAATCCAACTCGGATGGACAGCGTTCGGGAAGCTCCGTAAAATCTTCTCGTCCCACTACCACAGTGTCTGAAGACGAAGCTTTTCAACCAGTGTGTATTGCCAGTGATGACTTACGGTGCGCAGACGTGGTCGCTAACTATGGGCCGTTTGAGAAAGCTCAGGGGGCAATGGAGAGGGCTATGCTCGGAGTTTCCCTGCGAGATCGAATTAGGAATGAGGAGATCCGTAGGAGAACCAATGTAACAGACATAGTCCAAACGATTGTGAAACTGAAGTGGCAGTGGGCAAGGCACATTGTTGGGGCAGTAAAGTCCTCGAATGGCGACCACGTACCGGAAGATGCAGTGTTGGTAGTAGAGGTGGCCCCCACAAGATGGACCGACGATCTGGTCAAGATCGTTGGAATACGTTGGATGAGGGCAGCGCAGGACCGATCGTCGTGGAAATCTTTGGGGGAGGCCTTTGTGCAGCAGTGGACGTCTTCCGGCTGATGATGATGATGATTATTTATTTTACTGGTATCACAAATAATTGATATGTTATCGATAGTGAAAGTCCAGCTATATGCTTACATAAATGTTTCCTTAGCGAAGGAAACCATAAGTGACCGCAGTGAAGTGAAAGAGGGGGAAATTTCCAATTTATTTAATTAAGGATGTTTCGTGAACATGATGGTCGTGTTTACTGTCACAATTAGTAATTGCATCCAACAAATCCAATGAATTATTAACTATAACAGGTCAAGCTGGCACCACAAGTAGAACCCGTTCACGAGTTGACACATGGACCAGCCATCGTTTAATTCTTACATGAGCGGCCATTACTATACCATATTTATTAGTACCTACTTAAATTGTTTCTATAACTTTCCCAAAGGTACAGACTACAGCCGCCTCATTAATGTACATTAACTGATTTGGCTTTTTATTTAGGTTAATCGTATGAGCGTTGTCGATTCTGATATTATTAAACCAAGTACCATAATGAGTAACTGCGACCAGTGCAGAAGACATTTGTATGAATGCACCTTAAGAATATTAAAATACTTTTACGTTTTCCAATCCATATAAATCATTATCATACTACGACATCTCATGAATTTATCATATCCTGTATCTTAGCCTCAAAGCGATGTTTCATGAATTTTATAACTTTAATGTGAAAATTTATGTCGGACTTGCCTTAAAATATCATAAAGATAAGACCAGCAATAGTTTATATTCTAATAATTTTCCGAGTATTCAATTTGAATAAATGTTATAGTTATTCTAATTCATATCATAAAATTCTACTATTATATCCTCAAATACTTTTTCTACAGTTTATAGAAATGAGAACATGCGCGCATATTAAATAATATTTATTACGTCAGTCATCAACGAAAAAGCGTGAGGCACTCTGAATGTACGTATTACTATCGTCAAAAGTTAAATCATTACCAGCTGATTATTTATTTAAATATGGAGATTTTTAGAGAAGTCTCACATTAAAACAAAATATAATTTAGGCCGCCTACTAACCTACCTACCCAACCCCCAACCCTAATGGATAAAAGAGGCAATAATATATTTGACTTCTTCCGCATTTGATGTTGCAAGCAATTATCAACTACACCATTGATTTTGACTACAAAATGTTGGTTATATTCAGTACAGCGAATGTCCATTTGAATTAATAAATACAAACAATTTAATGTGTTAAGCATAAAATTAGTTACAATATAAACAACTTGAAGAAGAAAAGCAATTTCATTATAAATAGAAAATATTTACATTTTTAAGTTTGGTTTGGCCACGTGGAACGAATGAGTAAAGAGAAAATGATGAATTAAAATATATATCGGACTAGTGTGTTTTTGAAAGTCAGTCGCGGATGATCTCGTAGGACATTCGTCGATCAAATTAGGGACGTTTTCAAAAATGGAAAGGTCTGAAGCACAAAACCGGCGAGCATATAATATGAAAAGAGTAATGAATATAGAGGAAGCGCGTAAGGTTTGTAAGGATAGAAGTAAGTGGCGTTCTGTTACCTCTGCCAACCCCGACGGGGAAAAGGGTATGTATGTTTTTATATGAAATTATGTGATGAGACAAGCAGGAAGTTCAGCTGATGGTAATTGATATGCCCTGCCAATAACAATGCGGTGCCACTCAGGATTATTGAAAAACCCAAAAATTCTGAGCGGCACTACAACTGCGCTCGTCACCTTGAGACATAAGTTGTCAAGTCTCATTGGCCCAGTAATTTCACTAGCTACGACGCTCTTCAGACAAAAACACAGTAATGCTTACATATTACTGTGTATATATGTTACATCATATTATGGCAACCACAATATACAAAGCTTCAACACCTTAAGCATAACACGTTGAGTATTTGATCAGAAACCTTATATACTACATAAAAATCGCTTTAAACTGAAACTGTTCATCACTATTCAACGACGAAACAATTGAAACTGCCGTAATACTCGGTTGGTATCGGCTCGAATTATTTGCATCACAAAAACATAATGTATAGAGTTCGGGCGCACTATAAATCAGTCGAAGCGAGACTTCATCTGAGTGGTGCCACTGTGTTGTATACAGCGCGAATCATTCCAAAGTTAAGCCAATTTCGTTGGCGGCACAAGTTGAGTTTAAACTAAATCGTCTAATGTAATGCGGTAATCCCGGCTTTAGCTAACATATTATATTGAATTGAATTATTTAAAAGCATTAGTAATATCTATGACTTTCGAATTATTTCTTTAAGATTCTTTTTAAAAATTGTTTTGATATTTGATATGTAGCAGGGGTTAGTATATTAATTTGGGCAGCGTTACCCCTTCGGGTTCGATTCGAAGTCGTTTTAAAAATTGTTTTTACAAATTATTATTAATTTAAAAGCACTACAAATTAAATTTGTATTTTACATTTTCCACTAATAATCTATATAATATATAAAACTGAATTGCTGTTCGTTAGTCTCGCTAAACCTCGACTGTACCGATTTGGCTAATTTTGGTCTTGAATTATTTGTGGAAGTCCAGAGAAGGTTTGAAAGATGAATAATAATATGAAAATGCTCGGAATTAAATAAAAACAACAATTTAGTTTTTTCCTTTGATGTGTCCCCCGTTGTTCAGAAATCAAATTGAAAGTATAATTTAAAATGAATAACTAGTTAGAATCTTTATTTCTTTCTATCTTTCTCAGGAGGTAAAACAATCTTAATTTTAGCTACCTATAGTTGGTAGATTTTATGTACGATTTAATATTTGTTAGGTCTGAGAATCGGTCGTCATCTATTTTTTATACCTCAAAATTTTTATTTTGATTTTTTTCTTTTTACTTTATATGGCAATACAACGCTTGCTGGGTCAGCTAGTATTCAATACAATTTAGGCAGCGTCACCCCATAGAATTCATAATAAGTAATGCCCACTCGAACTTAGCACTCTGGCTTATACTTGTATAGGCCACGACCGTCTTCCTTAATGATACTACCGACCGTGAGTGGGCACTGCTGTAGTGCCAACTAACTTACACGAATCAAGTTAACTAAAGATCAGAATATTATACGCTATTATAGTTATTTATAATCATAGTGATAATTATATTTAATAGTATTTAAATATTAACAGTAGTTTAATATTTGTAATTATTAATTGGGAAATCTAGACAGTTACTGACTAGTTAGTAGTCTGACAGATCATGACGTTGGTAGCGATTGTTAACACATCCAGCTGACAGATATGCTGCATTGGTTCAGTTTATGCAATTAAGTACATTCGAATTTGGATTTACGTCATAAGATTATGGTATATTTTATCTATTCTAGCTCTAACTCATGATCTGTTATTTTTATTCCCGTAGGATTAAATTCATCAAACACACTAGTCTATTTAAGATAAAACGCAACACAAATAGTCATTTTCATATTATTATGATAACGGAAAAGTTTACAATCACTTAGAAGAAAACTATTTACTTTAGACATGCTTATATATTATTACATATAATAAAATAATAATATTCAAATTCAAACATTTTTATTCAAAATAGGATGTGACATCACTTATTTAAAGTCAAAACTACCACCGGTTCCAAAACGAATGCCTCAGACCTGAAAAGAATGGGCACAACAAGCTCAGCGGGTTTGTTTTTAATAAAAAAAAATTACATTATAATATTGTACAATTAAACTTATTATTCAATAGCCTGAGGGCGGTCACTCCATTCCCAATCTGTGGAATCATTAAGAAAGTCATTTATGTTATAGTAACCTTTACCACACAAACGTTTTTTTAACAATTATTATGAATAACGTAATACTTTTATTCTATCTAAACTCATACAGTGTATTTGAAAAATTATTTATGCATAATATGTTTATTAAAACATATTCGTGGTTTAGCCTGACGTAACAGATAGCGATGTAAATGTCAATCTCAGGAGCTCTTCGTTATTTTGAGAGGATCAAAGTTACGACTGAGGATTCTGAGGGCCTAAGATAAGCGAGAGCCTTAATTTGTCCCTTAAAACCTCGCTCCTTTGTTAAAATGTTGAATTTAATCTTTTTGCAAATAATTTATGTTAAGAGCTAGGGGTTTGAATTTGTTGAACTCGAAAACTCAACAATAAAGTATTAAAATAACTTCGGTACAGTTTATTTATTCTAGTGAAAGACTAGCATACTGGTCACATCTAAATAGACCGTGTCCACGGTCACATTAGAATTTGAATTAAAGAGAAATTGGCTG